>VWZX01001149.1:835763-860703 GCA_013399015.1 Galbula dea | reverse complement strand
CCATTATCCTCCTCAGTGACATGAGAACTCCTATAGCTCAGTCTCTTTACTCCAAGAAGCCTCAGCATGGGTCAAAAGGTCCTCTTATCCCTCTCAACTACTCAAGAAATCCCCTACAGCTATTATTTCCCACAGAAAATGCTTCCTCTATCACAGCAATAATAAAACCTAAGATTTGTGTGGCTTCTGCTTTGAGGGGAGAATGGCTGAAGCTGGAAACATGTGGCCACAGTGACTCCTGTGTGAGTCCTCATGCTTCACTGCCTGGATCTGTCCCCATCCCACAACCTTGAAGGTTTCTTCCTGCAATAACAAACTCTTTTTGCTCAGGAATGGGGATGCACAGCCAGTGCCACCATGGCTCCCTTTTCCCTAAACACTTCTCTACTGCATCTCAACACTGCTGAAGGTAGCTAATGCCAGAGAGGAGAAGGGCTGCAGCATCCCTGCTTCCTCCTCAGCAGCTACAGGCTCTCCCTGGCATGCAGGACATCATGAGGTCCTTGAGTCCCTGCATAGGCTGACAGGGAAGGAAAGAAACCCTTTATTTACAAACCCTTCATCTTAAACAAGCAGGAAGATGTAGGACAGAAGAAGGAAGCCCATGCCCAGGCTCAGTGCACATGGACCACTGTAGACACCAAGGAGATGATTTAGGATCCCCAAGGTAGGCAGCACTCAGGAGAGCCTGGAGAGAAGCAGCAGGCATAAGAAAAGAGGGAAACTACTGCATACATTCCCCAGTTATCATAGAATCACTGAATGTTTTGGGTTGGAAGGGACCTTTCAAGGTCATCTGGTTCAACCCCCTGCAGCAAGCAGGGACATCTGCAACTAGAGCAGGTTGCTCAGAGCCCCAGACAACCTGACCTGGAACAGTTCCAGGGATGGGACATCTCCCACCTCTCTGGGCAGCCTGGGACACTGTCTCACCATCTCAGTGTAAAATATTTCTTCTTTCTCTCTAGTCTAACAAAATTGTCCCCATCTTATTCATAGGCTCCTTGAAGTACTGAAAGGCTGCAACAAATTCTCCCTGGAGCCTTCTCTTCTCCAGGCTGAACACCACAAACTCTCTCAGCCTGCCCTCACAGCAGAGAGGTTCCAGCCCTCAGATCACTTCCATGGCCTCCTCTGGACCTACTCCACCAGGTCCACGTCTCTCCAGTGCTGAGGACTCCAGAGCTGGCCCCAGCATTGCAGGTGAGGTCTCCCCAGAGCAGAGCAGACACACAATCCCCTCCCTGCCCTGCTGGCCATACTGCTGGGGCTGCAGCCCAGGATGTGGTTGTCTTCTGGGCTGTGAGCACACATTGCTGGCTCATGCCCAGCTTTTCACCCACCAGTACTCTCAAGTCCTTCTCCACAGGGCTGCTCTAAACCCATCCCCCAGCCTGTGTTGATAAGGAAGATTACCTCAACCCAGGTGCAGACCTCATGAGGTTCAGATGGGCCCAGTTCTCAAGCTTCTCTAGGTCCCTCTGGATAAGGGACCAGCTTCTTCCAAAAAAAAAATCAAATCCCAAATCTCCAGGAATGAAAAACCCTTAGCACATTTAGCAGAAGATGCCAACAATTTCTGTGTTCTAGCCCAGGCACATGTGCTCTCCTCACTAAAAGTTGCACTTTTAGAAACCTTCCTTTGTAAAATCCACTTTTGTTTTCCTTTTCAGAACTAAGTACTCACAAGCATCCTGGAAACTTAAGAGGGGGGGAAAAAAAAAAAAGGCCATTTTTAGACTTAGGATCCAACACAGAGAGGACTAAGAGTGTGTCACCACATGTCTGAGCTAGATGTTATATTCTCCAAAAGCCATATGCTGAAGATTGCTGTAACAAAGGAGACTGATGATGAAGGGAAGCCTTATGTTCCAGTACTGGTTAGTTGCAGCACAAGATTAGAAATTAGCTCAGTATCTAATTCCTACAGAAAGGCTTTAAAAGGACAGGATTTCTCTTCCACATGAAAGCAATGAACTGATAGCTATTCCTTATTGAATTACTCATTCAGATTTAAAGAGAGCAGTAGAAGCACAAAGCTTGTTGTCTTCTCTAGGTTTACTTGATGAGGCAGGGGTAAGGGCTGGAGCATCACAACCAGGACTGGAAATGGATCCTGTGGGGTTTGTATTCCCCCAAGTGACCCAAGCTGCCCTGCTGAGTCTGAGGTCAAAGGTTTCCTGGTTGATCAATACATCATCTTCCCAGGGCATTAAAAGTTTAGTTCTGGGAAAGATGTGGCACTTATTGGAACCACTGAATGGGATCACAGAATGGTTAAGGTTGGAGGAGACCTTTCAGGTCATCAAGTCCAACCATCAACACAGCACTGCCAGGTCATCACTAAACCATGTCCATCAACACCACATTCACACATCTTTGAAACCCCTCCAGGGATGGTGACTCCACTACTGCCCTGGGCAGCCTGGGCCAGGTCTTCACAGCCCATTCAGGGAAGAAATTGTTCCTAGTATCCAAACTAAACCTCCCCTGGTGCAAGTTGAGGCCATTTCCTTTTATGCCATCACTTGTCACCTGGTGGAAAAGATCTACTCCCACCTTCCAACAACCTCCTCTGAGGGAGCTGTAGAGAGCAAGAAGGTCTTCCCTGAGCCTCCTCCAGGCTAAGCAACCCCAATTCCCTTAGCTGCTTCTCACAAGACTTGTGCTCTAGACCCTTCCCCAGCTTCATTGTTCTCCTTTGGACACTCCAGCACCTCAATGTCTTTCTTGTAAATGTCTTTCTTCCCAACCAAGAAGAAACCAGAAGAAAGCAAGTTTAAAGGCTGCTTGTGATCTGTCCCTCTTGGAAGACAGGATGAAATACAAAAGGCCTTAAGGAAGGAGCAGACACAGGACACTAAAACACAGGTGATACTTGACACTGGCAGTGAACACAAGATGTAACCCTGGACACAAGCAGGACCATGGAGGATGCCATGAAACCTTCCAACCACCCTTTAAACCACCAAGCACCTGAGCAAGGCAGCTACAGCACTGGTGGCAATGCTGTATTTCCACATCTCCACACACAAGCCTGTCAGGAAAGAGTTACACATTAAACCACTCATGTCAAAAGCAGTGTTGATCACCAGACACAGAGGAGGAGGATGGACACCTCCATGCCCAAGACCAACATGGTCAGGCAAGCCTTCCCCTGAAATAGCTCCTTCCCAACCTCCTTCTCCCAAACCTGGCTTTGGTTTCAGCTGCAGTTGTTCCCTCCCAAATTGCTCCTCTCTAAATAGTCTCCCTTCCTCTTTCCTAGGGAAGTATTTGCCCCATGGGATGACAGCAGAAGAAAGCTAAAATAGACTTTCCCTAAGACTACCATCCCACTAGCAACTGTATTCCAGTGAAATGCAACCACCTGGAGGATTCATAGCTAGATGGATTAGTACATAGACTGAAATTTATAAATAGATGGAATATTTAAGTTCTGCAGTATACTTCCCAGGAAGAGGGGAAGGTGGGAGAACCCACAGAATGAGGAATACACCACCCAGGCAGAGCAGCCCTGCACACCATCAACCAATTCCCCTTCATCTGCAGCATCAACACAGGCTGGATTCAGTGAAGATACAGAGATTGGAAGGAGCTAGTGATATTCTGGATATTTACAACACAGTGCACAAACCTAGAGCTAATAAAGCCAAGAAGATAAATCTGAGATGTGTTTTGGGGGCAGAAAGCACTTGAAGTGACAGGAATGCAGGTGCTGTGGTAGCCTAAATGAGCAACATTGCCATCCAAGGTTTTTCTATGTGGTTCTGGAGTGGTGGCCATCAGAGGCTGGGCACCAACAGACAGTCTGTAAGCAAGTGCTGCAGATTAAGCACTAAGCAACACTGCAAAAACAGCTGTAAACACTCCTGCCATCTGAACCTGCTAAGTGGGAAAGAAAACTGAGCTGGATATCAGGATTACCCTTGGCAAGACAAACCCTCCCTCCCCACCCACCAGGAGCAACAGCCATGGCTACTTGCTGCAGATGGGGATGTTATGTCATAGAATCATAGAACCAAAGAGGCTGGAAAAGACCTCCAAGATCATCAAATCCAACTGCTGACCCAACAACATCACACCACTAAACCATGCCACCAAGTGCCACAACTACACATCTTCTTAGCCTCACCAGGGACAGTGACTCCATCACTTCTCTAGGCAGTCTGTCAAAGTTGTCCAAGGCTTGACTACCCTTTCAGTGAAAAAATATCTCCTAATTTCCAACCTGAGCTTCCCCTAGTGCAACTTGAGGCCATTTCCTTTTATCCTATCACTTGTTATCTGGGAGAATAGACCAACCTCACTCCTACCTCCTTTCAGGGAGTTGGAGAGAGTGAGAAGGTCTCCCCTGAGCCTCCTCTTCTCCAGACTAACCAACCCCAGTTCCCTCAGCTGCTCCTCACAACACTTGTGCTCTAGACCCTGCACCAGCTTCACTGCCCTTCTCTGGACACTCTCCAGCACCTCAGTATCCTTCTTGGAGTGAGGGGCTCAAAACCTAACCCAGGATTTGAGGTGTGGCCTCCCCAGTGCCCAGTACAGTAGGAATTTGGAGAATCAAGCAGTTTGTGCTCTAGTTGTGATTTACCACTGACAAAAACCTCATCTTAGGAGAAGCAGAGCACTTGCTGAAGGATCAGATATAGCTGCCTTCAAAAGTTGCACTGTTATCTGGTTTCAACAGAGTTCCTTCCCTGTGGTAATGCTAGGCTGGGATATGCCAGATCACAAAGCCATCCCTAGCAATGTGAAGGCATCACAGCTATAAAATAGCCATCTTGTGTCAGAAAGCAAACACACAGCAGGAAAAGCAGTTGGTGAGATGAAAAGAAAAAGAAAGAAAGAGGAGGGGAGGGGGAAACCACTTCCCTGACAGGATTTATTTTTAAGTGCTGGTTGCTCAAGCCTGCTCAGGGAATTGGTATGGCAGGAGTAGCTCCTGTGTAAGAGGATGAATGGTGACTCAGCAGGTAAAAGCTGTCAAAAATATGTCCAAAATTGGAAGGATAAAAAAAAAAAAATCACAAGGGAAAACTATAAATACCTCAAGCAGTTTTGCTTTGTGTGCTGGTTGGATGCCTGTTGCTGCAAAAGATGCTCTCTGAAGCATGCAGGGGAACCCCAGTCACATGCTGAATACCTGCAGGGAGTTCCTCCTCCAACAGCAGGAGACACTGGAGGCCAAGGGGAGCTTTGCCACCGAGGACAGCAGGACCCCTGGCACCTCTGTGCAGTTAGGAACTGTGCTAGGCTTCCTGTCTGCCCCAAATGCAATGTGCAAAGGGATCCCAGCTGGAGCTCTCTGTCCAGCTCTGGAGTCCTCAGCACTGGAGAGACATGGACCTGCTGGAGCAGCTCCAGAGGAGGCCACAGAAATGATCTGAGGGCTGGAACCTCTCTGCTGTGAGGACAGGCTGAGAGAGTTGGGGTTGGTCAACCTGGTGAAGAGAAGGTTCCAGGGAGAGCTTCTTGGAGCCCTTCACTACTTAAAGGGACCTAGAAGAATGATGGGGACAGATGTTTTGGCAGGGCCTGTAGGGACATGACAAGGGTTGATGGTCTGAAACTGAAAGAGGAGAGATTATGGCTAGATAGAAGAAATATTTTAAACCAAGGGTGGTGAACCATTGGTCTAGTTTGCCCAGAGAGGTGGGAGATGTCCCATCCCTGGAACCAGTGCAGCTCAGGTTGTTTGGGGCTGTGAGCAACCTGCTCTAGTTGTAGATGTCCCTGCTGACTGCAGGAGAGGTTACATCTTCAAAGGTCCTTCCCAACCCAAACCATTCCATGATCCCATCACCACTGGATTACAGCTATGGGCTAAGGAAAACCTTGCACACCTTAAGCTCATCCCCCACCAACCTTCACTCCACTTTGCACATCCCTCTGGAGAGGACAGAAACAAGACTTTTGAATGTACATTCAGACTCAAATACCTCTTTTTGCACTGCCTTTTTCTTTTTTTTTTTTTCCCCCCTTAAATAAAAGCCAAAAAAGCCCAGCCAACATGAAAGGCTGGATAAACACTCCTCCTTTCCCCAACAGAAATTACAGAAATGCCTTTGAATTTGTTTTGGCAAGAAACAATGTTTTTTATGAAAGAGCTTCATTGAAAAGTCACAATTTGGAATGTACTCATCTATTCTACTTTTATTTTAGGGTTGTTTTTTTTTTTTAATTACCACCTCAACAGTATTTTGACATCATTTATGGTTTGTTAGCTCCTTATTGTGCCTTACAAATGCCAAATGCACCTCTTGGAAGTGCCTTATTACTGCATTAATGCAAGCTGTGGGGTCTGGGCTGCTGAGTCTTGTATCAGAAGTTAAAAAAAAAATAACAAATTAATTCCATGTGGAGAAAATGCTGCCATTTATAACCCCAGCAATTAAGAGCAGATTTAATTTTAGATATCCCCACATTCTTCAGCTCACTGAGTTACTCACTACTGACACTGGGACTATCAGTACATGCTCACTTCTCAGACAGACCCAGGCCACTTTCTCACCCCTCTTCAATTAGCAGAGACAGACATCAGAGAATCATTAAGGTTGGAAGAGATCTCCAAGATCATCAAGTCCAACCATCAGCCTATCACCACCATGCCACTAAACCATGTCCTTAAGTACCACATCTAGACTCTTGAAATCCCTCCAGGGATGGTGACAGCCCTGGGCAGCCTGGGCCAATGCCTAACCACTCTTTCAGTGAAGAAATTTTTCAAGACATCCAATCTAAATCTCCCCTGGTGCAACTTGAGGCCATTTGCTGCTTTCCCCTCTCCCAAGAGCTGCCACATACTCTCTTTGCTGCAAAAAAAAAATAAAGAGCAGCACAAGCAGAGAGCACACCCTGGGATTTCCACAACAGGCCAAATTATACCAGCCAGGGGCACATAAGGGGTTAACAAAGCCCAAGAAAAGCTCAATGGAGCCAGGCAGAGCTGAGTGTATTTGCAAACCAGGGTGTGCAGACATTTTAAAGGAGATAAAAGCAGACTGAGGCATGACTGGAGAGATGCTCAGAGCCCCAGGCCCCTCCCCAGGGCTAGGCAGCCATGTGGCAGGTAGAACATGGAGAAAGGAAGATGGTTTTTATGTGGCTGAGGCTCTGCTGGGGGAAAAGTGATGTCCAGGGAGGTCTGGTGTTGCTGGCAGGGCTCCAGCTGGCACCCAGCAGGAGGACAGGGGGTTAATGGGGCTGCATCCCACATGGCAAAAAGTCAGAGTGGTCCAGGAACCAGTCACCTGCATCCCAGCCAGGATGGGGCAGCCCTGGGGCTCCCCAACAATCCTCACCATGGGGAGGCTGGTGAGAAATGGGACTTGTTCTCACCATCTCCTCTTGGGCATGCAGCAGCAAACACTTGCTGTGATCAGCAGCAACCTCAACACCATGAAAACTGTCTGTCTGGATAAGTGAAGGTGAACAGGAGTAAGGATATGGCAGCTTCCCTTTCTTCACTGACTCAGTGTCACCAGGCTCCCAGACACCTCCAGCAGCAAGAGACCATGATGTATGGAAGAAAGGGACACACAGGTTGTGGCAGAAGTCCAGACTTTGAAAGCAAAACTAACACATCTAGTAAGGGACAAGCTGTAAAACACTTCCCTGATGATAGCAGGGAAGGACCCTGGGCATCACCTGAAACAGTCAGGTGACATGGTGAGAGTTATTTGTTATTACCACCATCCATCAGAGCAGCACCACAACCAGGAGATGCTGCAGGATCCCCAAGGATGACCTGATTTGGCCACACACAGGCTGTAGTGCTTGCTGCAAAAGTGGGATGATGCTTGGAGCTACCTGTGGCCTTCCAGGATCTGAAGGGTGCCTGCAAGAAAGCTGGGGAGGGACTTTTTAGGAGGTCAGGTAGTGATAGGACTAGGGGGAATGGATACAAACTAGAGATTTAGATTGGATATTAGGAGGAAGTTTTTCACTGTTAGGGTGGTGAGATGCTGGAACAGGTTGCCCAGAGAGATTGTGGAAGCTCCATCCCTGGAAGTTTTCAAGGCCAGGCTGGATGGGGCCCTGGGCAACCTGCTCTAGTGGGAGGTGTCCCTGGCAGGCAGGGGGGTTGGAACTGGATGATCTTTAAGGTCCCTTCCAACTCCAGCAATTCTATGATTCTTGTTACATGGGAGGCCAAGATTGGGCAGGACACTAAGAGCTATGTGAAGGTACCCAGGGGTTTGTTTCCCACACAGAGATGATAAAGCTAAATACTCACACCAACAAGTCTTAATGCTGCAACAAAGATTTTGCAAAATAGCAAGGCTATCATCCCCAAAAGCCCAGCACCAAGCTGGAATGGAGCAGCAGGATTCATGCAGCAGCATCAGACCAACTCAGATCCTGGGAGAAAAACCTCTTGGCATCTTTAGAATCTTACTAGGAGCAAACTTGCACTAACCACAGGATCCCAGACTGGGAAGGGCTGGAAGGGACCTCTGGGGCTCATCTAGTCCAAGCTCCCTGCTAAAGCAGAGGCACCCACAGCAGGATGCCCAGGATCACCTCCAGGAGGGTTTTGGAAATCTCCAGAGAAGGTGGAAGCAAGTGCTGAGAACTCAGAAGACAGCACCCCTGGGGGGCTCTGCCAGCCCCTCAAGGATGCAAAGGTACCTTCACCACATCTTCACCTCCTGCCATGAGCCCTCTCAGGCCAGAGGCACATGTGAAAACCAGCAAAACTGATTTAAACCTTGGTTTTTATAGGGTTCCTCCTTCTCCTTGTACAAAAGAGGCAAAAAACCACCCCCTAAGCACATATTTTTGTTTACAAGATTCCAGCAACCTCCTTCCCTGCTACATCCCTCTCAAAGGCAGGAGGATTGTTGCACTAATTGTTAACTACTGAAGAACAGGCTACCCTCTGCCTCCACACTGGAATTAGTGCCATTCAGTCTGACCTTGCATTATTTTGAAGCACTGCAACATGAAAAGAAAAATTAGACAGACTTGTTAAATCCTCTAAAAGGTAAAGCAAGCCTATTGCTCCAGGTTCACACACACAGAAACAAAAAGCAAACCACCAACCCAAAAATCAAGCTCTTAAATTACAACTGTTGCTTTCATGTGGGAGGATTTACCTTTTTATTTCAAATTCATTCATTTCTCATTTACCTGAACAATCACACTAGCTTTTCATGAGCTCTCTCTGAGAAAAAGTGCAGCTACAAAGGATCACATTTGCTTATGTTACAGAGCTCCACACACCTAGAAAGGAAATCCTACAACATTGTGTGCTTCTTAACAGCCAGATTACTAGTTTTTAATCCTCTCTGCCAGATGCATTTTTAATCTCTTTGCACATAATAAAGCAAATTAGTGTAATTGTATGGGTAAAGTGAACCAAAATATATACATCAGGTGGAAAAAAAAAAAAACAACACACAACAAAACCAGGCCTTGGTTATGTTTTGCAGAGCTGGGGCCTGAATTCAGCTCTGCAGGTACTGCCAGAGGAAGAAGTTGCTGCATGGTGAGTGAGAAGCTTCACCACCCCTCAGCCACAGCTCACAAGCTCCTGTTTCTTCTCCAGGTTCCCTGTGAAAGACCACACTGGATCCTGATGGGCAAAAGCATCCTTGCTCTCACAGCAGAGCATGACCTAACTCATTACACAGGTTCTTTGCTATCCACCATCAGCAGATTTTATTGCCCTGGTAGAATGGACACTGCCACCCTTATCCTGTAAGCTGAAGCACAAGACTCACAATCCAACTTCCCTACACACCCCCTTGAAGAGCAAAATCCATCACAAATGACTGATCACCTCAGGTCAGGTGGGCACCTTCCAAACCTTTGGCTTTCACCACCAGCATAGGGAGCATGGGAAGCAGACCCAAGCATGCAGCTCACAGCTGCTGCAACTGCAGAAGCAGGTACAGCTGCAGCTCCACAACCTAGAGCTCCACATCTGCACAGCATCCCAACCTTGGACTACCCAAGAACAGTGTGCCCAGGGGAGAAAGATGCATGTGCCAAACATTTTCAGCCAGGCAGCTTTGCTCTGCCTCTCCACAACCATCAGCATCTACTTGTTGAGAACATCTTGATTTGCCTTCAAAGAAGAAGAGATTCAGTATCACAAGGTGTTTTCTCCAGATGAAGGAGACTGCTACCAAATTCACTGATCCTAGTAGGATTAAAGAGGTTGTTCCCATTTTCCACCAGTGCCAGGGAGCCAAATTCAGCTGGATAAGTTCAGAATCATAGAATTATACAATGTCCTGAGTTGGAAGGGAACCACAAGGCTCATCAAGCCCAGCTCCTGCCTCAGGACAACCCCAAAAATCACACCACTTGCCTGAGGGCTTGTTTTCCCACACAGGACAGTGCCAAGAGCCCAGGAATACAAGAAGTCACTCAGAAGTGCTGACTGCTTCCTAGGAAAAGCTTTAGCAACCTAATTTTTTTGATTAAGCAAATAAAATGTCACCCCAGAGAATGCACATTCTGCCAAGATGTCTTCTGCAGGGGATGCAAATGGAGAAGAGGCTGGAGGACACCATACATGGGTGGATACACAGCCATATAAACAGCTCTGGCAGGATTCAGGCTGCAGGATAGGTATAAATACACAGAAATACATCTTAAAAGGGTCCTTTAGACAGATAACCTAGGCACAACTGTTGCTGGAGGAGGATTTCCTTCCCTACCTGCCATATCTCGCCCACATTTGGCATTCTTGCTCTCATCCTTCTCCTTTTCCTGTGCCCAGGAAAATGGAATTATCCAGTGAGTGAGTATTGTGTCAGTTCACTGGGGACTTGGGCTTGCTGTGCCAGCTGCAACCCACCACAGCCCTCTGGGAGAGGAGGAACAGCCCCAGGAGCCTCCACAGCATAAATCTCTCTCTGCAGCAGCTCTCAGCATCCTTTCTTTCAGAGAGGGTACAGAAGTGACCTGGGACAGGGACAGAGCCACTCCATCTGGGCTACCAGCTGCAAGGGGACAGGCAAGTGAGTTGTGACCTAGGAGCTGTGTCAACCAAAAGGCTGATTTCAGAGATGTGCAAAGAGCATAAAAATCCAGGGTGGGAGTGAATCTGACAAAACTGGGGGTGTTCAGCAACTGGGGGTTTAAGGGATGTCAGGGCAAGCCCAAAGCCTCAGCAGGGCTGAGCTGCAGTGTGAGCTCTATGTCCTGCCTGTGTGTAGTACACACCAAGATCATCAACTGCTCAAGGTAGGGAGAGAAATGATGAACTATGTCTATTTTAAAACCAGAAAGCAACTGAACATCAATGCTAACATCCAGTTTGGCTTTAGGAGGGATTTAAAGAACTTGGGCTTCGTCCTTCCTTAATCCCACACCCTGCTTCCCCACTACCAACCAGGATCAACTTCTAACAATGCAAAAAGCATCTGCCCACATTTTTGCCATTATTTCAGAGCAGGCCCAGAGCACCCTCCCCTTTCTGTAGGGTTAATCTAAAGAACAGTTGCCAAAATGCTGAGAGAACAGTAGAACAATAGCTCCTCTGATGAAATTCCTCCACTCCATAGAGAAACCAGTATCCTCCAGCTGCTGTGGCTCGTCCAGAGAGATCTCAGAGTGTTTACCAGCTCCCATCAAAAAACATAAAAAGGGGGAGGGGGTGGTGTAAATAGATGACAAACTGAAATATTCCAAGTGCAGCTTGCAAATAAAATGAACCTAACCACAACACAAACCTTTTATTACCAGAGAGGTTGTGGCTGCCCCATCCTTGGCTGTGTTCAAGGCCAGGCTGGATGTGGCCCTGGGCGACCTGGTCTAGTGATTGGCATCCCTGCCCTTTGGCAGGGGGGTTGGAACTAGATGATCTTTAAGGTCCCTTCCAACCTGAGCCATTCTATGATTGATGCAACATTTGCTTTGTGTGGAATACAAAGCCAGGACAGCAGTGGAAGGAGAAGGACAGAGCGTAGCCACCTGTCCTGGGGAGGAGAGGGACTCACTACCCTTCTCAGTCCAGAGCCCACTTTTAGAGCAGGCTCCATCCCTTTAAATCCTCCTCCTCAGTGGAATCTCTGCTCAGTCATTTCTAAAAGCTGAGCTGGCCAGCTGAATTACAGCAGCTATTATCCATGTCTGCCTGAATACAAGCAGACACCTTTATTTATAAAGGCTCTCTGCCTGACCGAGGCCTGACATCGGCCACAAAAACAGCATTCAGCATCCAACTGACTGCTTCAGAATAATGGGATGAGAGGTTAGCACATGCAGCCTGAGAAGACACCTTCAGCACAGGGCTAAGAGCTAGCATTTAAAGAATTCATGCTGCTGCAATGACTCCAGGCTCTTTATCAGAGCAGCTTTAAGTGATTGATCTCCTCAGCAGCCACATGGAGTTCCACACCTTTGCATCTGCTGCTGTTATGGACTCACATGGATGTTTGGGTGTTTTTCCCCCCCTCCTAGATCTAATTCTAAGGTAATTAGAATATTTTTTGTTTTATCAAACCTGTCCCCTCTCTGCTTTTAGACCCTCTTGAGTCTCTGCATCTTCCATGCTGTTGCTTGTATCAGAAATGGTGTGGCTAGCAGGACCAGAGGAGTGACCATCTTCCTATGCTTGGCACTGCTGGGGCTGCACCTCCAGTACTAGGTTCAGTTTTGGGCCCCCTCACTGCAAGAAGGACATAGAGGAACTGGAGTGTGTCCAGAGAAGGGCAAAGAAGCTGGTGAGGGGTCTGGAGGAAAAGTCTTGTGAGCAGCAGCTGAGGGAACTGGGCTTGTTCAGTCTGAGGAAGAGGAGGCTCAGGGGAGACCTTCTCACTCTCTACAACTACCTGAAAGGAGATTATAGCAAGATGAGGTCCAGCTCTTCTCCTGGATTACCAGTGAGAGGACAAGGAAATGGCCTCAAATTGCACCAGAGGAGGTTTGGACTGGATCAGGAAAAACTTCTTCCCTGAAAAAGCTGTTAGGCATTGGCACAGGTGGACACCCCACATGGGAACCTGTGACATGAAGGTCATGCAAGTGCAAAGGGATGGGAGAGAAGAGCAGGTGGTAAGAAAATTCAACTCCTCAGGGTTGGTTTTGTTTAGCTCTAACAGTCATAGTGGCAACCACTGATAACAGAAGGTAACCAAGCCCACAGCAAAAGCGTGAATTCTGCTTTAAACTGAGAGCATCCCCAGGAGCTGCACATGCAAACACACCAAGCAGGACTCAGCTGGGCAAAGGAAGGCTGTAAGTACAGGCATGTTCCCATCAGACTCCTACCTGTTAGGATCACAAAACCACTAAGGCTGGAAAAGACCTCTAAGATGATCAAGCCCAACTGCTGACCCAACACCACCATGCCACTAACCATGCCATGAAGTGCCATGTCTACACTCTTTCTGAACACCTCCAGGGATGGTGACTCCACCACTACCATGGGCAGCCTTTTCCAATGCTTAGCTACTTGTTCAGGGAAGAAACTTCTCCTAATACCCAACTTGAACCTTTCCTGATGCATCTTGAGGCCATCTCCTCTTGTCCTATCACTTCGTTACTTGGGAGAAGAGACCAACTCCCACTTTGGTCCAATCTCCTTTCAGGGAGTTGGAGAGAGTGAGAAGGTCTCCCCTAAGCCTCCTCTTCCTCAGACTAAACAACTCCAGCTCCCTCAGTCTCTCCTCTGAAGACTTGTGCTGTAGACCCTTCACCAGCTTTGGTGCCTCTCTTTGGCCACAACCCAGACAGGGACTGGCAGAGAGATGAGACCCAGCTGCCAACAGGGCTCCAATCTATGTCTTCCTTGCCCAGTTCCTCACCTCTTAAGCAAGCATCATCAAAAGCATCCCCTGACTTCCAAAAACATCCTTCCTGCTCCCAGCACCTTCTCCCCTTGCAACCACCCCTCCCCTCCCCACCACACCCAAACCCCCAGCACCAGACTGACAATTCTCCAGCTAAAATTTCCCTCCAGATGATGAAAATTCAGGGGCTGACAGCAACAGAAGCAGCCAAGCAGCCTTGAGCATCTCTCACAGCACCAACCTGCAGCTCCAAGGAAGCTCCCCAGGTCCCTCAGAGGTGCTGTTGGATAGGATCCCCACAAGGCCACCCTCAAGACCCCAGCACCAGTGTCAGGAAGGAGCTGTGTGTGTTGCTGAGTAAGTTGTTATGGTTACTGGAGGGTTGGAGGTTTTTTTTTCCCCCCTCCTCTTTCTAAAAGAATTCTTATCAGTTTAGCATAATACCACCAGTCAATAACAATCCTTATCTGAAAAGGTCACTCAGGTAATTATAACTCAACTTTTCATCTAGGTTCACATTATCTGGAGGGAAACAGTCTGAGGACTTTGTACTTCTGGTTTAAAAAAAAAAATAAAAACAACTAATCCTCTTCTCTGGAACTGTTGAGATTTTATTTTTGCAAACCTACCCAAGAAGCAAGCTGACCCCAGGGGGAACAGACACAACAAAAGTAAAGCTAGAAAAAAAACCACACTGATTTTTGCTGCATGAGAAACAAGGGGAATATCCCACCAGGAAAAGGATGAAAAACCAGGGAAACACAAGAACACAGACCACAGCTGCTGCAGAAACACTATGTTCTGCTGGCAAACCTCAGATCAGCCAAGTTTCTCCACAACAAAAATTGTGGAGTTTGTTTTTTACTTTTTTTTTTTCCCCTCCAGATTACTCTCACAATTTTCTTCCTTCTTCACTTCCCACTGCAGATGAAGGGACAGAGAGAAGGGGACAAGAGGAAAATACAAGATAAGAACTACTGATTTGTGATGCTCTGGTTTGTTGGGGGTTTTTCTTCCCTTGAAAACAGAAAAAACAAGGAAAGAAAAATCCAGTGCCAGAGAATTTGAGGTTTCAAATGTTTCAAGCTAAACCTGCTCAAACCCTATTTTATCCACCCACTCCATTTCTTCTTGTAACAAGGAGAACTCTAAACACAAGCCATGCCCATACCCCACCAGGCAAAGTGGAGGCAAGTAGCAGGAGAATGAACTGGTTAAGAGTCAGGCAGGTTTGTGGTTTGTCTGAAATAAGTTTTAATCAAAAAAAAAAGAAAAGAGAGGAGAAATCTGGAACCAATTACTTGCAAGGATCAGTAACAGAAGGGAAGGTTTTTAAAGTGCCCTGTGCTTCCCATCCAGGGTTGCCTGGAGAGGGCAAAGAGCAGAGCAGAGCTGCTGAATCCTGCAGATGACAGTCACAATATTAACCTTACTTTAAGTAAAATAACATCTTCAGGCATGACAGGTCAACAAGCTGAGCCACATCCAGCTCTTGCCAATGGCAGGGAGGGCCTGCAGGGATTGAAGCAGAAGCTGTCTGAGTCTTTGGTGCAAGAGTCATCAGCACCATCCATCCATATCTTCTGTAACAGCAAGTCCCACTCACACTAGAGGATGACCATGAGTTAGTTCACTGAAGCATGGTAGTGTGCACAGCAGGAAGCCTTCTTCTGCCTCCTGGATTATTTTTAGATAACACAAGAAAAGTTTTTTGCCCTACAGCTCAAGCACTGCAAAAGCCAGAATTAACAGCAACAAAACCCATGGTTATCAGCCTGCTTCAACTTGAGGATCAGAAGCCTACAGGCTTCACCAGCAAGCAGAGCCTGTGTTCCTGAGGAGCCCCAAGCCCAGGTGCTGCTCCACACACACACCCCCCCCCCAGAAATACACTCTGCAAGCACAGAGCCCCACCAGAAAACAAACCCACACTACAACTCAGACACCTTCACCAGAATCTGTGATACAACCATGCCATGGAGCCACCACCTGCTTCTCACAAACCCAACTGCAAGATGCAAAGCAGGTATGGGGCAGGAGAACCTCTGCTGACAAATCTTTGGCTTACTTCTCCTCTTGACTTAGATGTGTTTGCCTCCTGCAAGCCCTTGCTCTTGCCTCAAACAGCTAACTCCTGCCAGGCACAAAGCAAACTAGGGTTTCTGCCTCCAGACCTGAACCCCAACCCTAATCAGGCTCATTTTCAGAGAGCACAGAAACACAGAATGGTTTGGGTTGGAAGGGACCTTAAAGATCATCTAGTTTGAACCCACCTGTCACAGGCAGGAGCATCCTCCACTAGATCAGGCTGCTCAGAGCCCCATCCAACCTGCCCCTAGACACCTCCAGGGATGGGGCATTCACAACTTCTCTGGGCAATCTGTGCCACTGTCTCACCACCCCCTCCCAGGGAAGAATTTCTTCCTACTCTATCTCATCTAAACCTACCCATTTTCTGCTCATTACCCAGAATCCAGCAGAACAAATGGTATGACTACCACATGATGGGTGAGACCATCTCAAGCCCTGTGCACTGGGGAGAGGAAACCCAACCCCCAATCCCCCTGTGCCAGAGACATGCCCACACAACCCCTTCCAAAGAAAAACCAGCATCATGCTCTCCAAGAGAGGAACAATCCCAACCCTGTTTTGATGAGATCCTACCCCTCCACTCAACACATCTGCTGCAGAAGAGGAAGTGGAAAGTTGGGAATGGATCTGCTTTGCTCCAACCTCAATGTTATTTGTAACTCCTGGGGCCAAGATGGAAAGCCACTGGTTTGGCTCTTTTTCACTGCCAAACTGATGCTCAGTGGTGAGCTCTCCAGATCTCTGGGTCTCCTTAGGACTGCAAAGACAAGCACATTGGGTTTTAAAAGAAAAGGGGTGAGCATGCAAGCCTATGCATCTCCTGTGTCAGTGTCTGCAGCCTAGTTTAGCATCTTTTAGATGCCTTAGGAGCTCTTGCCTAAGCAAGAGTTAGCAAAAGAAGTAATGCTCTAGTTTATTCAGTGAAAATAGAAAATACAAAGGGCACATGCACATCAGAGGTATGGAAGTGTGAACATAAGAAACACAGAAGCAGTTAGGTTGGAAAAGACCTGTAAAACCATCAAGTCCAACCATTAACCCAGCACTGCCAGGTCACCACTAAACAACATCCCTCAGCACCACATCTACAGGCCTTTTGAACACCTCCAGGGCTGGTGACTCCATCACTTACCTGAACAGCCTGGGCCAGGGCTTGACAACCCTTTTGAGGAAGAAATTTTTTCAAGTTTTTAACCTAAACCTCCCCTGGAGCAACCTGAGGTTGCTCAGGCTCATGTAAGGGTTCATGCCAGCTGCAACCCTTGGTGCCAAGCCCCACTCCTGGGTTTCTGCAGACAGAAAGGGTTTCAGACACAATGATTCATGCTTTACTGTAGGCTCCTGCACTCACTTAGTGGGAAGACAACTGGGGGCAATAAGGCTGGAACCCCAAAACCCAGCCTAGCAACTGCTGTAATACACCAACTTCTCCACCCTCTGATGAATCCAACCCTAAGGAGCTGTCAGCTCTGAGCCCTGGGGTTTGGGTGCAGCAGTAGGACAAGGGGTGCCCTTTCTCCAAACAGTTATCTGTGGTAACATTAGACACAAGCATGAGGCTGGAGAGCTAAAGCACTGACGAATGCATCCCAAAATAAAGCAAATGTTCCTGCTAACAACTATTTCAGTTCCACACAGTGACTGCAAACATTAACTCCCAGCTTGGTAAAAAAATCCCTCTCACAGGTCACAAATGAAATAAAGGTGGTTAGTGATGGAAGATGAGAACAAGGTCAAAGCCTGGGAGATTACAGGAAGATGGGAATTGGCAGTGTGATCTACCAAAACCTTCACCAGCTGCTGCAAGGAAACACTGCAGGGAACTGTGACTGATCAGAGTTCTCAACTGTTCTCAGAGCAAGTGGCCCAAAGGTAAAGGGGTAAAATATAAATGGTGAGGTGGACATGCAGCTTTGGTCAGATGCTGAGGTCTGGCATGCCAAAGGATGGAACTGTGCAGATGATGACCCATCAGCAATGGCCCAGGCTACAAGCAGAGCACTTTCCCCACCCACCCATTTAATCTCACTTGAAGATAAGATTCACAAACTAGATTATTCCAATTGATGACTCTACAGTTGGTTCTTATTCAGCTCCTGATCTAAAGCTCTCCTTGACCTCTCCCATCAATCCATCAATGGGTTGAAGACAGCCATACACCATCAGTGATGCCCTGTATGGTTCCTCCTCTGCACATACAGCCTCCCTGAACTCAAGGTGTGGGGCAGAACCCAGTCTCACTACTTTTCCAAGCTTAAAGATGAAAGTTGTGCCAGGGGAGGTTCAGGCTGGATATCAGGAAACAAAATCTTCACTGAAAAGAGTGGTCAGGCATTGGCCCAGACTGCTCAGGTCAGTGGTGGAGTCACCATCCCTACAGGTGTTCAAAAACCATGTAGACATGACATTTCAAGACATGGTTCAGTGGCATGGTGGTGTTGAGTCAGCAGTTGGACTTGATCTTAGAGGTGTTTTCGAACCTTAACAATTCTCTGACTCCCTATCTGCAAAAAAGGGTGGCACTTGGATAGAAATCAAGGGACAACAAGCTGTTCCAGGCAGAGAAGTCCAGCTCAGGTCTGCAAAGATGCATGAAATGCCACTCTCCATCTTTTACAACCTCTTCAGCACTGGGACTTGCTGCAGTCAGTAGGGAATTTAATCCTGATGTCAGGCCCCTCACTGAGGCATGCACTGTGTCACAAATGGTTAAAAAGACACTGCAAAGTATGCAAGTGTCTTTTTGGGACACAACAGCCCACCTGTGGGCAGACCTACTTGCACCACATGATGCTCCAGGCAGCAAACCACATTCTCATTAGTTCCATATTTCCTCCTGCTTTAAGCATTGCTACCTAAAAGAAGTTTCCCCTGGCAAGCTCTGGAGGAGGCACACCCACCACCCAAAGGACCCAGGCCTCATTAGCTCTGTCCCATAGAGGGGACCTCACCATTCATAGTGCTGGTGCTTTGGGCAAGAGCCACAGGGAGCTTCTTTCTCCTCCTCCAGCTCCAAGGGACAAGTACTAGGGACCATGAGGGAAGGAGTTTTTTGGGAGACAAGCCCAGAGGCATCTTCTCTGGAGACATTCCAAACCCACCTGGACACCATCCTGTGCAACCTGCTCTAGGTGACCCAGCTCTGACAGAGAATTGGACCAGATGATCTCCAGATGTCCCTTCCAACCCCTAACATTCTGTGATTCTAGGTTCCCAGCCACAGGGTGAGGAGGAGAGCCAAGGGAAGCCTTCTTCATGTCACACCACAGACCTACCTTCAGCCAGGGCTGAGCAAGCCAATCACTGGCCTGCAGTGTTCCCACAGCCACTCTGAAAAGCATCTTTAAAACTAAAACTATCTTTGAATTGCAAGAGAATCCTTGCCCAAAGCCCCTGGCTAACACTGCCCTGCACCTTTATACCCCTTCCTCCCCTTGCTACTCTCCAAAAAGAAAACCCAGCACAGATAGCTCCCAGCCCTCAAGTTTGCAAACAAAACCTGGGCAAAGGTGCATGGCAGCAGCTCAAGCAACAGCATGCAGACTAAAAGAAGCCAGAGCCCAACAGCTCAGCAGACCTCTCTCCATGTAAGAGTCCCAGCTCAGGATTTTTAACAGGTGGAGCTGACAGGGCTGCTCACACACCTCTCCAGGCAGAAACCACACGATGCCAACATCCAGCACCACCCTCAGAACTTCCCATTGCTCCCACCAAGCATGGTGCTTAGCTCCTTGCCCCTTCCACCTCCTGGGTTGCCTGCTTGGTCCCTCTGGAACTCCCCACAGGACAGCCCAGTGATGGCTCTCAGCCTAAGGACACTTCAGCTAGAGCTCAACATTGCAATGCAATGGTTAAGCCAAGAAAAAGAAAACAACTGGGCATCACCTTCAGATGGCACTAGGATCATTTTCTATCCATGAGGAAGTCACTGGGGGGAAACTGCAGCCAGGGTGGCAGCAACAGCCATAGGGCTAGAGCCACAACAGGCTAAGGATGTTAAGAGGCAAGATCTGCAGAACATGTGATCCTTTTACTACACCAGCTGGCACAGTTGGGGGGGAAAAAACAAAACCCAACCAAAACCACACAAGCCCTCCTTTGAGCTGGTGCACCTTCATGCTTGGCCATTTTTTCCAGTTGCATCATCTGGTCTAAATAAAGACATGACTGCTCCCTGCAACCCTTGTCTCTTCCTCTGGCCAGTCCTTCCCAGGATGAGAAATCTAGGTCATTTTGATGCTCTCATTGTGATACTTGACAGCCTGCTGAAATGAAAGAAAGATTTTGGCCTTAACATGTGAAGCAGCTAATGTCCTGGGCACAGGGCAAAGAAAGCTTGTCATCCTTTAAGACCAAGAGCTTAAAGCTGTCATGCTATCAGTGTAGATGAGTGTTTGGATGTCTGGAGGACCCTGTGGAGCTTTTGGGCATCTCTGCTGAGCAGCAGAGACTGAGGGAGCAAGGAAGACATGGCAGCTCCAAAACTGGGGCTGGCAGGATGGGATGTGGGACTACTCCAGACAAAAAAACCCACACTCACCTCTGGCCATCAGAAAGGGGATGCTCAAGTAGCTGAGAGCAGAAGCACATCCTTCACTCAACACCAAAAGCCTAGGGACCACGTTCTGTGGATACAGCAGCCCCTTATCTCCCCAACATGTCCATGCCTGGCACCCAGAGTGTCTGAGCCCCAGCTGGTGGGTGCAGGAGGAGCACAGGTCCTGCTCCCACCATTTGGCACCTCATGCTCCTGCCTGACCTTTACCAGCAGCTCGGAGGAGATCGCTGTGTCCTGACGGCTCCGAGCAGCTGGGACCAAAGCCACCCAGCAAGGCCAGGCTGGAAGGAAGGAAGGAAGGAAGTTATAGCAGGCTTTTAAATAGCTCTGTGCAATACCTGAACCTTCTATTTCTGTGCATGGATAATATGGAAACCATATTCTCCTCCATGCAGGGCAGATCAAGCCATTCATGCTCAAAGTGAATTAGCAGCAACTCCCTTTCTTCACCAGCTAAACCATTAAAGCTCTGTGAGGCTACTCATAGCAACCACAAGCTGTACACTTCATCTAATGAAGAAATGCATAGATTTCCTTCCATGTTTGTCCCTCACTTCCAGTTGGCCTTTACAGTCAAGCAATACCTTTAAACACACTACAGATTGCAGACCA
Source organism: Galbula dea (assembly GCA_013399015.1). Classification (NCBI taxonomy): domain Eukaryota; kingdom Metazoa; phylum Chordata; class Aves; order Piciformes; family Galbulidae; genus Galbula; species Galbula dea. Next base: position 839,691 of record VWZX01001149.1, on the reverse strand, counting down.
CACCACAATGTTGTCACCACATCTCCAGTGTGCTCCGAAACACCAGCACAGCTCTCTGCAAAGATGTCTCTCATCCAAGTTGGGTAACATGGGTAACCCACCTCTCTAGGCTTAAGCAGGTATCCAAAGAGCTACAAAACCTCTTCTCTGGGCTTTTTGAGGGTCATTCATGGCTGTAGGCAGCAGTCATGTCAGGTCTGCACTTTGGAGCTAATGCTTGGCTGGCATTATCAAAAACACCCTTACACTTGGGGAAAAAACCACAGACAAAACTTCAACACAAATACCTTTGCTTTTCTATGTCAATTACTAGTTAAAAGAATTACTTCTCTTCCCTCAGGTCTTCTCCATCTCACCTGCCATACAGTAGACCTCTCATTTGGAGTCTACCAGGCAAGAAACAACCTGGACAACACCTTTGTTAAGAGAAGTATTCCTCCATGCTTGGCCCACACACCCAAAGACTCCTGAGCCCAGCTCCACTGGCCACTGAAGATTTCATGCTCCAGACTCCCTTTGGGCCTCCTCCTGATCTCAGTTTTTGGTGACAACATTGTCAAGGATGGCACCCACCTACCAAGGAACATAGCAGGGCTGTCACCTCCTTCTAACAGCCACAAACCAGGGGTAACATTCCAGGTCCCAGCTCCCTAAATGGGTCGGGTCAAGCAACAGGTCCTGCACACAACAAAACAATTCAATGCTCACAAGGAAGTCACCCCCATTTAAGTGTAGACACTTGCTCTGGCACATCAGACCAGCACACTGCATCCAAACCATTGCTTAACTCATGGTGATACCCGTTGCCAGACAGAGGATTTCACCCATGCTTCATTGAAGATGACCACACCAAGTCTTACAACCGGCTTCTACATCCCTTTTAGGCTGTGCACACCTGTCACCCTACAGTCCCCTGGGCATCCCCAACATCACCACAGGTGCTGGTGAGGCACCTACAAGCAAGAAGCCACCATTTCCAAGGGAATCAAGCCCAAATGAGTTAACCAACAAGATTCAAACAGTAAAGAGTAACACAAGGATAGATAATGAGCTTTTCAGAAGAACCTGGTGTGATACTAATGTCAGACTGCAAAATGGGCACTGAACAGAAGAGATTTAACAAATGCAGGTAGCTTCAGGAAGACAACAGAGACTAAAAGCTATTTCCCAACAGTTGTTGGCTGCAAACCTCATCTACCCTTCCCTCCACCATAACAGGATTGCACTGCTCAGAAACATCTGTCCTGCTCCACAGGTTGGACTTGGCTGATCTTAAGGTCTGTTCCAAGCTAAATGATTCTATCCCATGATATCCTAAATGATGTCCATCCCATGGGAAAGCTGTACAGGAAAAGGAGAAACTCAATGGATCCAGGTTTTGCTGTTGGAGTTCCAAATTCCCTGGAGGAACACAGCTCATGTTTGGAAGGAATGTCGGGGAAAGCACAGGCAGCTCCACAAGCACGCTAAGGGACAGGCAGGAGGCTGGATGCCAAAATTCACTCGCAGGAGAAATCCTGACGCCAAGCAAGGTCAACAGGATTACAGGGGCAAGCAGGGATCGCTCGCACGAGTGGAGATGGGAAGGGTCCAACCCCTGCTATCCACCTTGGCTTACAGCAAGCAAGTGCCACCACACAGACACCCACACGTGCCTTTGGTTCTGGGAAGGCTTCAAAATTCTCTTTTCCTTCCTAATTCACCATTTCTGCAGTCAAGAGGTAAATCACCCCCTTCTAATTCCCTGACCAACCTAGAGCACATGGCTACCACCAGAACCACAACCCGAACAGACAACTGCCACGCTGATGAAACAACCAAAAATTAAAGTGTAGCAGGAATCGCTGTGCCAACACCGACAGTTATCCCAGAGCAGCTGAGTTTAGAGAGCATGCTCCCTCCCTGTGTGTCCCGTCCCGTCCCCACCCCCCCCATTGCCTCCCCGGGGGCCTCCCCACCCAAATGGATGAGGTTCAGCCCTTCAGCTGTTTATAAAACCAGCAGTATTGCGCCCAGACGCACTCGGCAGCATTCCTCCCTCTCATTCCTCTGAGCCATATATGGGAACAGCCAATTCCAGCCTTGCTTCCCCCCCCTCAACCCCAGAGCCAGCGCCGATCCCTTCGCTCTGGAGCAGCCCCGAGCATGGTTTCCTGCAGGAGGACTTAAATCCATCCTGGGTAGAAGACAACGTTGAGCTGGACCTTGTCATCAAATGGCAGCACAGGCAGCTGCCAAATCCTGCCGGCTCGGGGCTCTAATGGGGAACAGCTGGAAAAGGACCTAGCATTCCTCTGGTCCCGCCAACACCGGGGGCTCTGGATGGGATCTGGGGCTCTGGTCGGGATGTAAGGGGCTCTGGGTGGAATCTGCAGGCTCCACATGGGATCCAGGCATTCTGGTCAGAATCTGGGGATCCAAAGGGGTTCCTGACAGGATCCAGGTGTTCTGGTCAGGATCCTAGGGGGACTCTGGTTGGGACCTGGCCACCAACAGCCCATGAGATTTCTACCCCCCACAAAATTCAGCCGGTTGCTCCCTGTTTCACCACACGTAGCCCAAAATAACAAGAGCTCCTAGCCCCAACCCCCAGGATTTTAAACCAAAGGGACGATGCTTTGCATCCAGGGGGAGTTTTTTACTCTACCATTTTTCAGTTAGGGTTGGTTGTTTTTTTCTTTGGAGGGGTTGAGGAAACAGAACTCTGCAACTTAACAACCAATTTCACCCTCACTGCTCATACTCTTATTGCAGAAACTTAAAACCACTTGCACCTCTGAGCATATCTACACACACTTGGGAACATACATGCTCCTAACACACCCATAAACAAAACATACTGACACACGGCATAACTCCCACACCGCTCGTGCCGCTCACATCCTGCTCCAACTCCATTGACTTCTGGGGAGCTAAGTAATGTGAAATGGGGTCAAAAACAAAACAAAAAAAACCCAACCAAACCCCCAAATACGACTTTTTGTGGCCCTGTGGCTGTTCTGTGATGCCCCCGGTAATGTAAACCAGGCTACTCGGATTTTCTTAGAGCTGACTGAAACACAAGAGGGTATTCAGAGCCGCAGGAAAAAAATGCGTCCAAACAGGATCTGAATGATGAAATAGGAATTGCCACATTCAAACACCAGCAACAAAAAATAATCACAAAAAAAACCCAGGGTAACCCAACTGGTCAGACCTTTAGTAAAAGCCCAGTTTGTCTACGGTAGCGCTGGGCTGCTTCTGAGAGCAACGCGAGCCACGTTGTCCAAAAGAAGCCTAGAAAATCCAGACTCTACGTGACCTGACTTACTTATTTCACAGGAAACTGCATGGAAAGAGGAAGGGGAGGGAGGGGGGAGGGAAAAAAAAAAAAGCCAACAAAAAAAAAAATCACCCAACCAACCCACCAATCATTCATGCTACCGTAGTTACACCGTGCCCCAGCCTGGAGTAGTTTGCCGTGAAAAATCAAACTGAAATAAACCATCACCGTTTGGAAACGGAACCTTAAGAGGAGAAGATGTTGGTGCAGTTGAGGGGGAGACCCCCAGCTCCCCTAGCCTGCTTTTTTTTTAGGAGGTGGTTTTGAGTAAAATTTGCCTGCTTTAGAGCATCATTCGAAAAGGTTTGCAGCCCAATATAAACAAACAAATCAATCAATCCATTTGTTCAAAAAATTAAAAGGAAAGCACCACTCACCAGGGTTGTTGGCCTCCCCTTCGAGGATGTGAAGCTCGGTGCAGTCTGCCAGGGAGTGCTCGAGGCAGAGCTGGAGGAAGCGAGCTTGGGTCCGGCTGATGCGTTTGAGCAAGGAGAGCAGCGCAACAGTCTGCTCGCACTCATTCCAGCCCTTGAACCAACCGGCCAAAACGCCAACCTGGTCTCGAAACATCATGGTGAGCTGCTGGAGAGGACAACCTCTGCAGGG
>VWZX01001149.1:731216-834384 GCA_013399015.1 Galbula dea | reverse complement strand
GTTATGTTAGGGGTTTTTTTTGGGGGGGGGGAGGGGAAGGAGTGTTTTGGATGCCGGGGGGTGAATGCTGCCCTTGGGAGCTCCCGAGGGGGGCTGGATGGGTTTTAATTGTTGGTGAATAGAAACTGTATTTTGGGCTGTTGATTTCCCCTGCAGATTTTGTTTCCCTGGTATTCAAGGGATGAGTGGTCCCCGGGTATAGAGAGGATGAGTGGTCCAGGTATATCCAAAAAGAGAAACATGGGGAAAAAAGCCAAACCAATCCAAACACAAGTGTTTGCAAGAAGACAGCAAATACTGAGCAGAATCTAAGTAGATCAAACCTGGCCAGCAGGTCAAGGGAGGGGATTGTGCTTCTGCTCTGCTCTGGGGACACCTCACCTGCACTCCTAGGTCCAGCTCTGGATTCCTCAGAGCAGAAGAGATGTGGAGCTGGTGGAGCACTTCCAGAGGAGGCCATAAAAATTATCTGAGGGCTGGAACCCCTCTGCTGTGAGGCCAGGCTGAGAGAGTTGGAGTTGTTCAGCCTGGAGAAAAGAAGGCTCCAGGGTGGCCTTACTACAGCTTTTCAGTACTTAAAGGGGCCTAGAAGAAAGATGGGGACAGATGTTTTGGCAGGGCCTGCTGTGACAGGGTAAGGGCTGATGGTTTGAAATCAAGAGAGATTTAGACTGGATAGAAGGAAGAATTTTTTTTAGACTGAGGGTGGTGAAACATTGGCCTAGTTTGCCCAAAGAGGAGGTAGCTCTCCCATCCCTGGAACCATTGCAGGTCAGGTTGTTTGGGGCTGTGAGCGACCTGCTCTAGTTGCAGATGTCCCTGCTGACTGCAGAGGGGTCAGACTAGATGACCTTTAAAGGTCCCTTCCAACCCAAACCATTCTGTGATTCTATGAAATGTGTTTATTTGTGGGCTCAGCAAAAGGATGTCAAATGTCTGATCCACACCTGGCTGGTGCTTCAGGAAACAATTAATTAAACTGGTACCTTCACAGCAGTCCCTAGTCCTCATTGCTTTGTGGACAGGGAAGCTTGGAGGTAAGAGATGTGCTGAGGTATGTCGAGATGGCGATGGAGGGAGACATGATGGGATCGTGGCAAACCTGAGGCTGAACCCCTCTAGCAGTGAATCCACTCCCCAAAAGTGGCCACATTCTCAGGGGGGTGCTGGAAAAAGGAAAACTCCAGGATTTTGGCTTAAGAAGTGATGCACATCCCTGAATCCCTCCCTTTTTGGGGAAAAAAAAACATAGCAGGGAGATAAAGTTGTCTGAAACCACTGAGCACACCCAGTCCCTTGTGCAGCAGCATCAGTCCCACAGCAGGATGGCGAGATGAGGATCACCAAGTCTCCTCTAGCAGCTCCTGTACCTCAAGCACAAATGGTCAATCTCACCCCGCTTTTGAGTCTGCATGCAACGTGCTTTAGCTTTCAGTCTGTCTGGTGACTAATTAAACAAACAGGAGTGGAGTTCCCTGCCAACAAACCCCAGCCATCTGTCTCATCCTCCGGCTCCATCCCAACAAATGGTCAATCAAAGATGGTCCTTTTCCCCTCACCTCAGTGCCCACAGTCCTCCTGCTGTCCAGGCATGCTGAGGGACAGCCCACAGAGCTGTGAGGATACACCATCTGCACGTCTTGCACAGGAACGTGGAGCGAGGCTCCTTAAAGCATCGCTGGTAACGGCACGAGGAGCTCCAGGCAGAATGCCGCGCGCTTGCACATTGCTAATTTAAGGGTTGCCAAGCTTGCTTTGCTGGTAACTCCTCTCGGGTTTTGCATTTTTGCACATCTCAAGTGGTTACAGCAGCAGTCAGAAGAATGAATTAGGGCTGAAATATCCAATGCAGCTCTCTAGGAGGATGGGTAGATCAGTAAGAGATAGTGTCCCCTATATGGAATAATAGAATCGTCAGAGTTGGAAGGGACCTTAAAGATCATCTAGTTCCAATCCCCCTGCCTGCCAGGGACACCATCCACTAGATCAGTTTACCCAGGGCCACATCCAGCCTTGTCTTAAAAGCTTCCAGGGATGAGGCTTCCACAACCTCTCTGGGCAACCTGTTCCACTGTCTCCCCACCCTCACAGTGAAGAACTTCCTCCTAATGTCTAATCTAAATCTCCCCTCCTCTAGCTTACACCCATTTCCCCCAGTTCTATCACTGTCTAACCTCCTAAAAAGTCCCTCATCAGCTTTCTTGTAGGCCCCCTTCAGAAACTGGAAGGCCACAAGAAGGTCTCCTCGGAGCCTTCATCGAGCAAGAGTAAAAGGATGAAAGTCATAGAATCTGTCCATGCTCCTGAAGAATAAACCCAAAAATAATCATCTACCACTTAGGACCCCACAGTCCCTATTCCCCACAGTGTCCCCTGTAAGCAGACGTGGAGGAGCAAGATCTTGATGCAACAGGAGACATTGTGATGTTTGGATGTTTCTATGGTAATTACAAAATACATCTGCTACCTATGGAAGAAACATCAGTAGGTGCACTGTGGGGTGGGTGCTATGAAAGAAATGTGGTAGAAAGATCACCAAGCTGGCTGGAAGCAAATCTTTTCTGCAGCTAATCATGGTGGGGGAAGGAACCTGTCAACACCTCTGTGGTCAAGTCTCTTCCCCGCAGATGGAGCATCCAACATGCAGACACTGTCCTGAGAACAGATCCATCTCAGTCAGCTCTAGCACAGCACAAGCCAGTGTTTTATAAGGCAATTCCTGAGGGACCTTGGGATCTTCAGGGATCCAGATGAAGCATTTCCCAGAACAAAAAGTGGAGGCTGTTGGCAGGGCTTTGACTTGTCCATGCTGTCATTATTTGGCCAGGGCAGAGCTGACGGCATGGTCTGGCCAACCTCCACTGCCGGCACACCGGGGTGGCTCAGCACAGCAACACGTAGGCACCTTCTACATTTCTGTTTACCACTTCAGAGAGAAAACAAGAGGTCTGTGAAAATATTAGCCAAGCAGGTGGTCTAAGCAAATTAGTGAATCTTGATGGTTCATGAGTTCAAAGGAAGCAGTTGCTCATCTCCATGGAAGCTATCTGAAAACATATTCAGCTGAAGGATGGATGAGTATATATCCACCAGCACACTACAGCCCAGATTTCCTAGCTCATTAAACTCAAGCCATAATGAAAATACCATGGTAGGCAGGCTGAGGTGATTAAGTACAACAACTCTTCCATTTGTTCCTAAACAAAGTGTGGGAATTGGCCACTGGGATGCTACTGTTTTCCTTACCTTGAGTGGTGAAATGGAGCTGTGCAACTGGTACAGCTAAGCCCTGCCAGAAACAAGCACACAAAAAGAAATGTAAGAAAAGTAAAAATAAAAAGGTACATAATAAATCCTCCATGGGTCTCTATTTCCACACTAGAAGTGGCAGCCATGAAATATTTGTATTTATATTCACATCCTTGTGCCCAGGCTGGGGTTTGGATATGACCTCAGGTCTGAATCCAAAGAAGAGCACTGGAGGTTGGTGAAGGGTCTAGAGCACAGGTCTTGTGAGGAGCAGCTGAGGGAAATGGAGTTGTTTAGTCTGGAGAAAAGCAGGCTCAGAAGACACCTTCTTGTTCTCTACAACTCCCTCAAAGGAGGTTGGAGCGAGGTGGAGGTCAGTCTCTACTCCCAAGCAACAAGCAACACAATGAGAGGAAACAGCCTCAAGTGGTTCACACTGGATATTAGGAAAATTAGGGGGAAAAAAGAGTGGTTAAGCATTGACACTGGCTGCCCAGGAAAGTGGTGAAGTCACCATCCCTGGATGGGTTCAGACAATGTGTACACATGGCACTTTGCAGTATGTTTCAGTGGCCATGGTGGTGCTGGGCTGGACTTGATGATCTTAGAGGTGTTTTCCAACATCAACAATTCATGCTTTAACCCAGCAGGCAGCAAGTTTCATTGGGCACTTCCAGTTTCAAATAACTCCTTGAACCTAAACAGGGGCTTTTGTATTGCAAAACCTTATTGTCCCACCAACAGCAACTGAATATTTGCAGGATTTCTTTGCAGAACTGAGAACTCCATGTGTGTTGAGGGCAAAGCCTGACACAAGCCCCACTGGGTCTTTGGGGCAGCCTGGTTATCTGTTGTGCTGAGTTGTGTGGCACACAAAAGATGTCCTATCCCATCCCCTCTGACTGGCCATCAGCACAGACACGGAGCACAGCTCCAGCTCACACCTCAGATGAGTCTGCAGCAAGATGCCTGAGCTGCTCTGGGCCCCTCTTCATGCCTGCTAACACCCCATAAATGCCTGCTGGTGAGATAACTCCCTGGATGGCTATATCCCATAGCCTCACGTTGTGTTTACCTACAACACTCAGAAACTTCAAACCATTTCCAGCCAGCAATGAAAGCAGCTTGTTGTAGGACTTGGAGCTGACTGAGGCTGTGCTGGAAGCAGATGGTCCTGATGAAACAAGACACTGATCCCTAAGGAGGCACCATTCAACAGAGCTGCTCGACTCCCTGGCTCCAGCAGCTCCAAGACAGGCTTGGAGATGTGCATTAACACACACCATTGAGGAAATTGCTTCCCTAACTACCCCCTTCAGGAAAGCTCTTTGGAAGCCCAGTTCCAACTCAACTCATGTGTCAGCAGCACTGATACTAAGGCAGTTTTCCTACTTAATTATTAATAACAAAGTGTGCCTGGTGCTGACAAAACTGGTGGTAATTTGAGGAGAATTTCCTTACCAGAGAGTGGAAGAGTTGCCAGGCAGGGTGAGGTTTTAGATGTAGCTAGGGTGCCAAGCATGAAAGGGAAACACAGGGAGAAACAGCTTGCAGCAATCATAGAATCACAGAATGGTTTGGGTTGGAAGGGACCTTAAAGATCATCTAGTTTGAACCCACCTGTCACAGGCAGGAGCATCTTTCACTAGATCAGGTTGCTCAGAGTCCCATCCAACTTGGCCTTGAACACTGCCAGGGATGAGGCATCCACAGCTTCTCTGGGCAACCTGTGCCAGTGTTTCACCACCCTCACAGAGAAGAAGTTTTCCTACTATCTAATTAAATCTCCCCTTTTTCAGTTTAAAGCCATTACCTTTGTCCTATCACAACAGGTCCTTGTCAAAAGTTCCTCCCCAGCTTTCCTGTATGCCCCTTTAGGTACTGAAAGGCCACAATAAGATCTCCCTGGAGCCTTCTCTTTTCCAGGCTCAACAACCCCAACGCTCTCAGCCTGTCCTCACAGCAGAGAGGCTGCAGCCTTCGGATCATTTCTGTGGCCTCCTCTGGACCTGCTCCAGCAGGTCCATGTCTCTCCTGTGCTGAGGACTCCAGAGCTGGCCCCAGCATTGCAGGTGAGGTCTCCCCACAGTAGAGCAGAGGGGCAGAACCCCCTCCCTGCCCTGCTGGCCATGCTGCTTTGGGTGCAGCCCAGGATGTGGTTGGTTTCTGGCCTGTGAGCACACATTGCTGGCTCATGTCCAGCTTTTCACCCACCAGTAATCCCAAGTCCTTCTCTGCAGGGCTGCTCTCAACCCACTCACTGCCCAGGCTGCATTTGTGCTTGAGATTGCCTCAACCCCTGTGCAGGAGCTTGCACAGAGCCTTGTTGAACCTCATAGGGTTTGCATGGGCTAACTCCTCAAACCTGTCCAGATCCCTCTGGATGACATCCCTTCTACCCAGTGTGCCAACCACACCACTCAGCTTGGTGTTGTTGGATCCTCCTGCTCCTGACTCCAAACATGCAGCTTCCCACAAACCTACAGAAGTCACATTTAGGGCTGCATGGACATTACAAGTGTGTGTGCACAGCTAGAAGAGATGTAACAGAGATGATCCACTGAGAACTCCAAGTCCTCTGAAGACACTGCAAGAAGTGACAACAAGGGGAGAAGACATGGAAACTGAGTCAGCTGGGGAGAGAGGCACCACACACTTAGGATGTAGGATATGTATGGCAGGGGGGATCCAGTCCCAGCAATGTCCTGCCTCTCTCCCCATTCCATCATAACTCAGGCCTGCTGTGGAGGTTGCTTCTCAGGACTCCTCAGGAGAGCTCCACAAATGAAGGCTGGACATCACAGAATCCCAGAATATTAGGAGTTGGAAGGGACCTTGAAAGATCATCTAATCCAACCCCCCTGCCACAGCAGGATTCCCTAGACCAGCTCACACATCTATGAAGAGCTAAGATCAAACTAGGTTAATACCAGCCCCAACTCCCTGATGAACCAAGACAATGCTTTGCCAGATGCTTAAATTGCTGCTCAGATGTTTTTACATCTCTTTAAAAAACAAGGAATAAATACATACATAAAATTGGAAACATTGCTTTGAATATACCAAGCTTGGCTACCCCTGCTCATCTCCAGCCACCACCCACCAGAACACAGCAGAGGTCACTGCTTCCCTGAGGATCCTGGCAGCTCTGCTAAAACAACCTCAAAACCACCACTTCTGTCTTCATGGGTATCAACAAGTTTCTCTGCATGAGGTGGGAAAAGAAAAGGAGAAGATTCTCAGGGAAATGAGGAGGCAAAAAAAGGATAAACCCACCTTATTAGATCAGATTTGTGCAGGTAGGGTAACTCAGCTGGACCAAGGCTCATCTCTTGCTACAATGGGTTATGTTGCTCCAAATAAGAGAGAGAGAAAGACTGAAAAATCCTATTCTTGTGCTTTAAGGAGCTCATTTTGAGGATCAAGGCTCTTGATCAAAAACCAGTGGATGTATCTTGGGTTTGCCTTGCCCTTGTAGGGGTTTGTCCTGCTCCCTGCAGCAGAGACTACCACATAGTTAATACAGGAGATCATGCATTATGTTCTAGGGTAGGTGGCTCTGGTTCAAACTGGTTGCTGGCTCCAGGACAAAGCTTTACAAGCTCACAGAATAACAGACTGAAGGAGGTTGGAAGTGACCTCTGGAGATCATCTAGCCCAAACTCCCTACTCAAGCAGGGTCACCCACAGTAGCTTGTCCAAGATCATATCCAGGTGGGTTTGGAACCTCTCCAGAGATGGAGACTCCACAACCTCTCTGGGCAGCCTGGCCTAGTGCTCTGGCACTCTCATAGGAAAGAAGTTTTTCCTCATATCTAGGTAGAACTTCCTGTGCTCTACTTTGTGCCCATTGCCCCTTGTCCTGTCACACTGGGTATCACTGCAAAGAGACTGGCCCTATCCTTCTGACCCCAACCTTTAGATATATATCTTTAGATAAGCATGAGAAGATCCCCAATGACCCATTGATACAGATCCCCAAGCCACCATGTTTCCTGGGGTTGTCCCCAGCTTCACCTGCACCCAGCCCCCTCTTATCACCCACCACCTCTTTCAGTAGCCTTCAGACTACACAGGACAAGGGAAAGGTGGCTAAAATGAAGGATATAAATGACTCCATGAAAACAAGAGGGTTAAGAGGATTTAAAAGTATCTTTTTCAGGATAAAAGAAAAGGAAAGGGTTTGTTAATGATAGAGTATTAAATGCTGTTGGACTTGGTGGAGTCCATTTCATGGAGAAGTTGGCTCTGAAAGGAAAAACTGGAGCTGGCAAGACTTAAGTTACACATTTTAATGTCTCTGGGAAGATACTTAAAAGATTGAGACTGGAAAAGCTATAGCCATTCTTAAATGTGAATCCACCAGCTCTTGGCAAACATCTTTCTTTTGACCCTACAGCAAAATGGAAAGGTAACTTCTTGTGCCATTCAAGCTGTCCCAGTGGAGAAGGGTTTGGATGATGCTACCTCTGCTCCAGGCAGGCTTTGGTACTGACCACCTAGGAAGAAGCCAGCTTTGAAAGACAGGCAGCAGCTGAGTTGCTGATCTTGTCTCTGAGAAGCATTGCTCCTCAAGCTGTCATACACCATCAGTTGCTCCTGCCTTCTTACTTTGATCAATGAAATGTGCCACCATAGGAAAGGGTCTGCTAACCTTGGCTAGCAGAGCAGCCACACAATTAAAGAGCAGTGCCTGACTCCCTCAGGGCTCCCTGCTCACTGGAATTATCCCTCAGCCTTGCTGTTCAGCAATATCCCACACCAGGCTTCCTGCAAGCTGGTGCCTTTTAAGCTTGTACTATAGGCTCATTCTCTACAGGCTAAACCCTTGAAATTGAGGATCCTCAGAGAACTGGAGACCAAAATTGAGTGCCCTGGCACAGGCTGCCCAGGGAAGTGGTAGAGTCACCATCCCTGGAAGGACTGACAAGACTTGGAGATGTGGTGCTGAAGGACATGGTTTAGTGGTGACTTGGCTGTGCTGGGTTAATGGTTGGACTTGATGATCTTCAAGGTCTTTTCCAACCAAAACAACTCTATGATTCTATGGTGTCTGTGTTGCATTTGACCAGCTAAGAAGCAACAGACCATCTGTACCTCAGAAGTCAATTCTGCTGGCAGAAGCCTGATGCATGATGACCCCTGGTAGATCTCTAGGGTCTCACTGCCTCCAAACTCAATAGTAGCTGCAGAATGAAAGGAAAAAAAGAAGAGGAACAACTATCAAAATACTTCACAAGTAGCAAACCTCCCTCTAGCCTGCTTGTTAAAACATTGCTCACAAGGAGCTGATAGACACTGAAATAAATAGCACAATGAGAGAGGTAAGTGATGCATTAGACTTCTCATCAGTCCCCTGACTGCAGCTACTAGTGAAAAACCTGCCAAGAAATATTAGATGTGAAGTGGCTATGCAATGGGAGAGTAAAAAATACCAGGAGCTGCCAAAACCACCTCATCTGATGAAGACAGAAAGCTGGAGGAGGCATCTAACACCTAGAAAAGCTTTCTAGGTACAAATCTGCTGCCAATACAAGGACTCTGCAGATGGAAGATGTAAGCACAGGTAGCAACTCATTGTCCATATAATTGATTGCTGGTCCTGCAGTAGCTCTGGAATTCCCTGGACCCTCAGGAGCACCCAGACACTGCACAGGCAGTAGAGGTGTTTGCTAAAGAATGGGAACGCAGTGACTCCTCAAGTCACCACTCTAGCTAACATCATGGTATCACCCTTTCTATGGCTGAGGAAGGCATGTGCAGGGAGGAGGAGTAAAAGGAGATTTAGGGGTTTCCCTGAATCCTGAAGAAGGTTCAGTAACCTCAGTGTAAATTTACAATGTCATTGCCTTTCAAAATGCTGTTGGAGAAACAGAGACTCCTCACTCTGGACACCAGACTCAGCTGAAGACTTTACCTTGTCTTAAGACTATGTTTACACATAGTATTTCACTGGTTTACACCATTCCCATTGTGAAATGGTATCATTAAAGCAGGAATTCTCCTAGCTCAGATGCAGCAGCATGCAGACAAAGGTGCCTCTCTCTAGGTGTTGCACATTCCTACAAATTTATGGAACCAAACCAGGAGAAGCCTCTTTTTATAGCTTAACCATCACTGAACTGCATGCTTACCTCTCTCTAGCTACAACACTCATGGAGACAGAGTAAAAAGCAACAGAGAAACAATGTGTAATGCTGCCTGAACAACTCTGCACTGTTGAGCAGAGACTTTCTGAAGGACAGAATTACAGAATCATTCTGGTTGGAAAAGACCTCTGAGATCATCAAGTCCAACTGTCCACCCTACACTACCATGCTCCCCACTAAACCACCTTCCCAGGCACCACATCTCCATGTGATTCCACCACCTCCCTGGGCAGGCTGTTCAATGCCTGATAACCCTCTCAGTGAAGAAATTCTCCCCAATATCTAATCTGAACCTCCCCTGGCACAACTTGAAGCCATTTCCTCTCATCCTATTGCTTGTTATTTGGGAGAAAAGACCAACTCCCACCTCACTCCAACCTCCTTTCAGGGAGTTGGAGAGAGTGAGAAGGTCTCCCCCAAGCCTCCTCTTCTCCAGACTAAACAACCCCAGTTCCTTCAGCTGCTCTTCCTAACACTTGTGCTCTAGACTCTTCATCAACTTTGTTGCCTTTCTTTGGACATGCTCCAGCAGGTCAATGTCCTTCTTGGAGTGAGGAACTCAAAACTGAACCCAGGATTCAAGGTAGAGCCTCACCAGTGCCAAGTAGAGGGGGACAATCAACTCCCTAGTCACCAGCTGGGCAGATATCCCAGAGCACTGTGGCTAGCACTGCTTTGGAGGGTGGTGGCAAGGCAGGGAGCAGGGTTTGGTTGTTTTGGGGGGGGGACCCTGCAAAGCACAAGCCTCTTCAGTGCTTGTCTGCATTATGACATGGTCATGGCCCAGGAGCTGCACTCAGGTGTGTGTTTGCATTCCAAGGCCACTGTATGCTGTCAAAGGAACACTGAAGTGGTAGCAATGCTGAAGGTATCCAGAAATACAACCCTCATCCTGCTTTTCTCTTTGCCCTTTGTGTCTACTATACTCCAGCAAGACAATACCAAGCCTTTCAAGTGGCTTAGTTCAGAGGAGGACTTTTGCTGTATCAGATAAAATTCAGCTATTCCTGGCATTAATTGCATTAGCTATAAACACACAGGACAGCAGAGACAGCCTCTGCAGGGGCTGCACATCCACTGCAGTGACAGAGGCCAGTCCTTGTTATTTCTGCACAGCAGGACAACTGAGCCAATGCTGACTGGTGCCCAGTTACTTACTGCAGACACTTCCCAGTTACACACATCAGCCCCAGACCTCCTTCACCTGGCAGATCTCACAGAGCTTCATCAGGTCATGAGGGGGACTAAACAATGCAGAAACTAGCAGTGAAAACTCAGACTCTGATTTCTGGCTCCTTTTATTATGCTTAGGGTTTAATGTTTGATGTTAGCAAGTAAATCATAGAATCATAGAAAGGTTAGAGTTGGAAGGGACCTTTAGAGGTCACCAAGTCCACCCCCCCTTGCTGTCAACAGGGACACCTATAACTAGATCAGGTGCTCAGAGCCCTGTCCCACCTGACCTGGAATGTTTCCAAGGATGGGGCAACCACCACCCCTCTGGCCAACATGTTCTGGTGCTTCACCACCCTCACTGTGAGTCCTCCTCCTATCCAGTCTAAATCTCCCCTCCTTTTGTTTAAAGCTCCAGAAGCTTCTCTTAAAGCTGAGCAAAACATCTACCTGGGTTCTCATCTGCTCAGACCTATCAGCACAAGTTGTTGAACTCCTCCTTCCCTTATTCCCTGATGGGGAACAGCATCATGCCAGCTTGGCAGTGTTGGCTACTGGTAGCTCTGCAGCCAGCCTCAGCACCTTGATGGTCAACGGTTATCCTCAGTGGTGGTAGTGAGGCTTTATAGGGTCTTAAGTGGGACACAGCACCATGAGGAGAGTAGGGGTCAGGGCATTAGTCAGTTTTCCCAGTGCCATATGGGAATTCTGAATTCCTCATGGGAATGGGAGGACCAATTTAAGATGAATTGATCTGAACTGTCTCCCTCCTACTGTTTGCCCTCTGCTTGGAGGAAGCAGGTAGGGAGGAAGATCCTAACAGAGCAACTTTCTCTGCAGAAGGAAAGTGTCCATGTCATAGTCCATTGGCACTGAGGCACCCTGGGACACCCCTAGGTACCACCACCTAGTTTGATCAAATCCTTTCAAAGCCTCAGCTCTGCTTACAGCTGCTGAGCCAAACCAAGCAGTGAGGCACCTCCCCTCTCTCTCCTGTAGCAAAAATAACTGCAACTTTTGAAACTCAAACAAACTCTGAGTCTTGTTGCCACAAGTTTGCCTAATGTTCCTTGATGCCCCCAAATCCATAAACATAATCTCTAATGAGTAGAAGAGGAATGTTATATTACCTCTATTACAACAGGGTGACAGAGCAGAACAGCCTCTGCCAATATACTGTGTTTTTGTGGGTCACAGGAAGGTTTTATTTCTCTCTTAGAGCCTTGAATCCCTGTTTTAAGACAACCCAGGGACACACAAGGCAGCTTTAGAGCTGCTGCTTTTACTTCTCACCTGATCTATATTTTGAGATGGCTTCTTAGAAGAAGGGCAAACATAATAAGGCAGCAACTGTACTTTTTATAACTCTCAGTCAGGTCTTTGATTTGGGCCAGCAAGGAAGCTTGTTAGATCTGAAAAAGCAACTAAGCATCTCTGGAAAATGCTATTAAAAGAACATGAAACAAATGAAAAGCTGGGACAAGAGTTAATGGTAAATACATGGCCTGGGAGTTGAGCACAGCTACATCCTGTTGGCCATGATTATTTAATACTGGCATCGATTGGCTGAAGGATGAGACAGACCAGGCAATTCTCTGGAGGGTTGACTTGAATACCATTTCCCTCTGAGATTAAACAAGCACAGAAGCTTGGATCACACTGTCTTGTTGGGAAATTTTAGTTAATTGATTGAATGGTGGGGAACAACTGTGGTGAAGCAGTAAACAACACCTCTCTGATCATCTACGTCACTGCTAACTACCAAGCAGTGCCTGACTCCAGGTTAGAACCAGAGCAGCATTAACCTGCTGCTCTGGAATAACAAGCTGTACCACACACTGGTAGTATCAGCTCTTCACATGGAAACAGCTAGTCACAGAATCCCAGAACTGTTTAGGTTGGAAGGGACCATCAGAGGTCACCTAGTCCAACCTCCCTGCTCTAGCAGGGTTCCCTAGAGCACATTGTTCAGAATTGTTTCCAGGCTGGTTTTGAATCTCTCCAGAGAAGGAGACTTCACAACTTCTCCAGGCAGCCTGGGCCAGGGCTCTGCCACCCTCACAGCAAACAAGTGCTTCCTCATGTTTAGGTGGAACTTCCTATGCATGTGCCTGTTGCCTTGTGTCCTATTGCTTGGCATCATTGAGAAGAGCCTGGCTCCATCCTCTTGACACTCTCCCTTCAGATACTTCTATCCATTGATAAGGTCCCCTCTCAGTGGGCTCTTCTCCAGGCTAACCAAGCCCAGCTCCCTCAACTTGTCCTCAGAAGGGAGATGCTCCAGCCCCTAACCACCTTTGGAGCTCTCCACTGGACTTGCTGCAGGAGCTCCATGTCTCTCTTCTACTGAGGAGCACAGAACCGAACACAGCAGTCCAGGAGATCATCTTCCTCACTTAGTGACCTGGCTCAAGCACTTTGGTCTTTATGTTAATTTTTCTGACAGCACACAGAGGCCTAGAACAATTTACCCCAGCTCTCCATTTCACAACAGTGATACATAAAAGTCTGCAGAGGAAATATTTCCACCATCATCCTGTCAGCTGCTCCCCTTTAATGGCAAAAGAAGGCTAGTGACACAGACAGGGAGTCTAAACTCTGTGCCTATCTCTAGCAGGCATGCTGCAGCCAAGCTAGCAAAGTTCAGAGTGTGAGACCACACAGAAAGGGAAGGGATTTGCTATTTTTTAGGCTGATTTCATCCACTCTTTCTTTCAGGCCCATTCTTGGACATTCACATTCTCCCTAGCACTAAGACACGTGTGCAGGTGATCCAGGGAGGACTGCCCATGGCAATAGAGAGGACTGAATGCATACAGGCAGGGATGTGCCCAAATGTGAAAGCTATACAGAACCACAGGATCATTAAGGCTGGAGGGGACCTTCAAGATCATTTGAGTCCAACTGTCAACCTACCACCACCATGCCACTGAAGTGCCTCATCTAGAAGTTTTTTAAGCACCTCCAAGGATGGTGACTCCATCACTTCCCTGGGAAGCCTCTTCCAATGTCTAACAAGTCTTTCAGTGAAAAATGTTTTCCTAATATCCAATCTCAACCTCCTCTGGTGTAACTGGAGGCCATTTCCTCAATGTCCCATATTCCCAAATGTCTTTATTTCCAAGCCACCCTCCTGCAGTCTATTTTGCTTAGAGAGCAGAGCTCTCATGTTCTCTCACTCTGAATTGTCTAAGCTTCTCCACTGCATTTAACACACTGAAAAAATGACTTGGTACCATTATCTTATTATTTACAGTTGGACTCAATGACCTTAAAGGTCTTTTCTACCTAAACAAATCCCTGATTCTATGATCATGCCTCCAGACTCACCCTGAGTGAAGACACTGTATGATATTCATTGTCCTTCTGCACTCTCTTAATTCAGGCAGCTCTGGGGCTGCTTGAGTTGCTCCACATCTGCATTGTGTTCTTACCTGAGGCACAGCCTTGCTGCCACCAGCACTCATTCCTTCTGCTATTCCATTCTTCTCTGCTCTCCTTTTGTTGTTCTCAGCCTCCTCAACTGCAGTGCATACATCTTTCTCTGCCATGATGATTTCCACACAGAACCATCCATCTTCCTAAGTTCTCTGCAAGCACTGATCAGTCCCCACAGACACCTAAGTATTTAATTCCTGTTTGATATAGAGTGCAAAGGAAAGGCTGATTAGGCAGCAGTTTATTCCTGAGTTGTCTCTAGCAAGGAAGGTCACTTTACATAGAGCAGATAGATTGTCTCATAAGCAGCCTCCTCATCACTGCCTGGAAATCTGTGGCTACATGCATCAGTTCCCAACCTCTATCTGTCTTTACAGCTAACCATTCCTCTTTCCACCACCACAACATAAAGAGTCTCCTCAGAGGCAACTGCCAGGAGTTTGGAAGAAAAGTCATGGCAAAATAAAACCAAACCAAAAATGGAATGATGGAAAGATGAAGATGGAATACCTTTGAGTAGGAGAAGCTTCCTTCCCTGGTCTGGAGATGTGCAGCACCTTATGCATATCTTGTCCCTGCAGCACTGTTAAAGGAGCTGCAGGAGAGTGCAGCTGAATAGCCTGGAGCATGGCTTTCTGTCCAAGACTCAGCAGCTGTCCTGGATTTGGATGTGGGGCAAAGCTTGAAGGCAACAAGAGGGAGGACAGAAAGCAGCTACTCTCTATTATCTACAGGTTCTAAGAAGTGTGTGTACTTTTGTCTTACAGGAGCAGATGTAAAACCCAGCCTGTCTGTCTTTAGGGAAATTCAGCAAAGCAACACTTTCTCTTCTCAACAGCCATTTTTATTCCTCCTGCCCATACACCACTGGAAGGAAAAAGAAATCATTTTCTGCTATTCTTTAGCTTCTTTCTTCATTAGAGTAAGTAAATTCCCTGGGACTATAGACAAAATGTAAATGGCTCACTTCTCATCCAAGCTGCCAATGCAAGTAAAAAGAGTTGGAAATTCCCCAAAGGAGGCTAATCATACAAGAATAGCACCACAAAACTGCCCAAGTGACCACTCTGTGGAGTAACTAACTACCATTTGCATGGAGAACATGTTCTTAGAGGCACTGCTAACAAGATTGAAAGCCTGAGTCTCAAGATGACATAGCAGAGGCTCAGCTTGAAAGTGTCAGCAACATTTAGTTCAAGCCAACAATAACCAACACAAATCTTTCCACTCATTCCAATGAGCTTTGGCTAAGGTCCCTCACACACACAGACACACACACAGAGCTTTCCAAACAGCCAGAACAATGTCCTGAATAGGCTGCACCTTGAACACTGAGTTGATCTTAGAAGTCTTTCCCAAACTTAATGATTCCATGAATCACTCCTTCAACTCCCAGCTCCTGCCACAATCCAGCCTTCATCTACAAAATAAATAGACAAAGGTTTAACAAGGAAGAATCTTTACTTTCCTTCATTTGATACAGTCTGTAAAGTGCTGTGTTCCTACATTATACCAAGTTCAAATGATATATTGCTCTAGGATTTTAAATACAATAAATATAGAATGAGCTGTGGGCAACTTCACTTGCAAGTTTTCCTCTTTTTTTAGTAGCTAAACTAAATTTAGTCTTCAAAATAACCTCCAATAGTACTCCTTGAAAAACTAGAAGGAGTTATAAATACATTCACAGCCTTCAAAGACATCCTACTCACTTCTCCTGTCCACATTGCATGGGTAAGTGTAGTGTTCCTGGGAGCATATGGAGCAAAGACAAATAAGGAAGCTGAAAATTACCTAACAATAAAAAGCAAACCCATCCAAGCTAATGCTACATCTCAGCCCATAAACAGTCTGTTCTCCACATTTCAGCTTGGTGCACACAAGCCAGTTCTTCTCTTTCCCAACCCCCCTCCCTCCCCATTAAGAAACTCTTCCAGGAAGAACATCTTGCAAGATATGGGTTGATTCATCTTCATCTTGCTCCTTTTTACTGGAGAGTGGAAAAGATTCTTGAACAAACTGCCTACACATTGGGCACTGCTGAAAATACTTAACACAGCCATCACACAAGCAGGCATGCCTGCAGGGGAGGAGTACCCAGTTCACTGTGCCATTCTGGCAAACAACACAGTCTTTACTGTTTTCTTCATGCAACTCTGGTTCATCTTCAGCCAGTCCAGCCTTTTCTAGCAAGCTTCTGTCACTGCTTCTCTCACCAGGGGATGGATTGCTTGAAGATGGTGCAGTGTTATTTGCAGACATGAAGAGCTGCTAAAATACACACACAGAGAAATGTTTAGAAGTCAGTATCTCCCTCAACACCTGAACACACAGATGCAATGCAAGTTCCTCTGGATCAGAGTCACTGGTTTCAAAGAGCACCAGATTCTTTGCCTGAGTGCTGACAGCTGTGTGGCCTTCAGTTAAAGTATGAATCTATCAATCTAGTTCAAAGTATAAAGTTCCCTAACTCATAATATTTTCTCAGTGTTTTAAGTCATCAAAACTTAGCTGAATCATATCAAGGTACACAGAATGGTTTAGGTTGGAAGGAACCACCAGAGGTCATCTAGTCCAACCTCCCATCTCTAAAGCACACTACTCAGGATTGTGTCCAGACTGGTTTTGAATCTCTCCAGAGAAGGAGGCTCCACAACTTCTCCAGACAGCCTGGGCCAGGGCTCTCACAGCAAACAAGTTCTTCCTCATGTTCAGGTGGAACTTCCTGTGTTCCAGTTTGTACCCATTGCCCCTTGTCCTATCACTGGGCACCACTGAGAAGAGCCTGGCTCCATTCTCTTGACACTCTCCTTTCAGATACTTCTATCCATGGGTAAGGCCTCCTCTCAGGGGGCTCTTCTCCAGGCTAACCGAGCCCAGCTCCCTCAGCCTTTCCTCAGCAGGGAGAGGCTCCAGCCCAAAATCATCTTTGCAGCTCTCTGTTGCAGTCACTCCAGGAGCTCCATGTCTCTCTAAAGCTACATGCATGAACTTCAACAAGTTTAGAGCAGCTCAGGTTTCAGTTTCTGCTATATCATCCCCTGTGCCTAGAACAATGCTTTCATCCATTCCTACCAAAAATATACCCACTAAGTCACCAAATCTTCCTCACTCAACCCCTGCTGTTCTAGCTTGTATTACAATCCCCTACTCCTTTTTGGATTATGCAAAGCACAAATACTTCTGGGAATGATTTCCAACTAAAACCAGTGCAAACAGCCAAACATGCCCACAGAGAGCACACCATACCACTACACACTTACTTCTTTGGAGAAATCAATCTCTGACTGAATGCTAGGAGAGCCAATTGAACTAATCTGGCCCAATTTCTAGCTTATCAATACCCTATGTTATTTTTATTATCCCAGTAACATAAAAATGAATCACATGGAATCACATCATCAACTGCCTGGCAGACAGGACAAAGATGATCCCACAACATGCAGAGATAAGGGAAACAGCAAGGAAATAATGAGAACTTTGGTTACTTTACAGTGCTCTGTGCTAGGCAGATTCCTAACCTTTGCACAGGTACTGCACTACAATGAAATTTAAACCCCAAACTTTCTTCTGAGGGCTTCCTAACTAAAGGGGAGTAGAGAAGAAAGGGCTGGTTTGAGAGACTAGTGAGGAGGTAGAGAGCAAGCATTTGGTAGCTACTCAAGGTCTCACTACTCCTTTAGTAAGTGGACAGAGCTTAGACCTCTAGACTAGAATTAAGCAATTTCTCCAGGAAACCTTAAGCATATTCATATAAAATATTATGGGAACTTCAGCTGGAACAACTTAACTGAGAAAATAACTTTAACTGTTATCTAGTTCTTCACATGACAATAAGAGTCTTATAGTAATTTAGGCTCCTGAAAGCCTGTGCAACCCAAACTTAACACTGTCACCCAAATGAACTAAGACTCAGTACATGGCTTACCTTCAGATCATGGTATTGACCTTGAGCTAGAAGTACATACTGATATAATATTCTGCAGGAAAGTCTGTAGCTCTCATCAGGAATGTGAATTACAGCCACCATTGAGACCTACCAGGAATAAAACCCAACAACCATGTTTAACAACTTTCCTTTTTGTTATGATATTATGATACATTCTGAAGGACAGAGCTCAGAGGGTTGTGATCAGTAGTGCAGAGTCTAACTGGAGGCCTGAAGCTCATGGTGTTCTCAGGGGTCAGTACTGGATCCAGGCTTCTTCAAGATCTTCATCAATGGGCTAGATGAAGGGATGGAGTGGGCCCTCAGCAAGTTTGTCAATTTGGAGTTGTCCTGTGCATAGACAGGAGCTGGACTGGACGATCCTTGTGGGTCCCTTCTACCTTGGGACATTCAATGGTTCTATGATACAGAACTGGGAGGAGTGTCTAACAAAGTGTCAGGCTGTGCTGTCATTCAGGGAGACCTGGACAGGTTCAGAGTTGGGCAGAGAAGAGCCTTATGAGGTTCAATAAGGGCAAGTGTAGAGTCTTGCAATTGGGGAGGAATAACCTCATGCACCAGTACACATTAGGGGTTGACCTGATGGAAAGTAGCTTTGAAGAGAGAGAAGGGCCTAGAAGTGCTGGTGGACAAGTTCACCAGGAGCCAGCAATGTGCCCTTGTGGCCAAGAAGGCTAACAATATCCTGGATGTGTTAAGAAGAGTGTGACCATCAGAGCCCAGGGAGGTTCTCCTCCCCCTCTACTCTGCCCTAGGGAGGCCACAGCTGGAGTAGTGTGCCCAGTTTCGGGCTCCTCAGTTCAAGAGAGACAAGGAACTACAGGAGAGAGTCCAGCAGAGGCCAGGAAGATGCTGAGAGCACTGCAGCATCTCTGGGAGGTGGAAAGGCTGAGAGCCCTGGGGATGCTTAGCCTGGAGAAGAGCAGCCCCAGAGCGGATCTGCTCAGTGCTGAGCAAGAACTAAGGGGCAGGGGGCAAGAGGGTGGGCCCAGACTCAGCTCAGTGGTGTCCAGGGACAGGACAAGCCCACCTGGATGCAGTCCTGCATAACCTGCTCTAGGTGACCCTGCTTCAGCAGCAAGGCTGGACTAGATCCCCAGAAGTCCCTTTCAACTCCTACTAGTCTAGGATTCTGTGTCACTGATTGGCTTGTAAACTGACTGGGCAAAAGACAAATTTCCCTGGAAAGGATCATGAGAGGACACCATGGACTGACATTACAGTCATTTCACTGAGAATAAAAGCACTCTAAGCTTACATGCTGTGCCTAATACCCCTCACTCTGCCCAAACTACCTAATAGCCTCTAACAAAGAGGGAAAAAAGAAAGTGAAATTCAGTATTGCTCTAGTTCCCAGAAGCTGTCAAAAGAGAAATGAAATATAGAAGAAAGCTGTTCTGTTAAAACATAAATAAATAAATAAAGGGAACTCAAGATCTGCACTTCAAAATCCACATGTGGCTAATTGCATGCAGAGTTTAAATATAAATGTACCTATACATATGTACTTATACTAATTGAATTCACTATTCCTTGGCAATAAGGCCTTTTTTTCCTAAATCACAATGCCTCAAAAACCAAACCCCAACCTCACACTACTATTAACTTTGTTTTTGAACCTGAAAGCTATTAAATCTCCATTAAGATGACAGCTTTTGTGTTTGGCTAGAGTTTAAAAGTTAGCAGTTCTCAGACTACTATATTATGTCATCCCACCTAAAGCAAGTGCTTTCCCAATGACAATGTATGTCCCCAGTTCATAATTTGTTTAGACACCTAGCAAATTCTTAACTGGGATTGGGACCAGTTCCTAATGCAAGCATCTTGATCTTCAAGCTACTGTCTCCTTCTATGCTGTCCTGTACTATAGAAACATATAGACTGATATTATCATCTGGTAGAAATGCTGCTCTGTTTGATTACAGAATCCCTTCCCCTTGAGCACCAAGTAATTTCTCTTCCTAAATACTTGGATGCCAAAATCAAGTTACATCTCAATGTTCAGCTTTACACACAAGCCTGAAATCTAAGTCTTCTTCCACTTAAGCCCTGCCAGTCTTCAGATAATTTCTCTAATTCTTATATATGGCCATGCTAATTTTCTGGAGCTAGAGAAAAACTACAGCACAAAACCAAGAGGAGTGACCAGGCCATAAATCACAGAACAGTTAAGGTTGGCCAGGAACACCAGAGGTCATCTAGTCCAACCTCCCTGCTCTACAGCACATTACTCAGGATTGTGTCCAGACTGGTTTTGAATCTCTCCAGAGAGGGAGGCTCCACAACTTCTCCAGACAGCCTGGGCCAGTGCTCTGCCACCCTCACAGCAAACAAGTTCTTCCTCATGTTTAGGTGGAACTTCCTGTGTTCCAGTTTGTACCCATTGCCCCTTGTCCTATCACTGGGCACCACTGAGAAGAGCCTGGCCCCATTCTCTTGACACTCTCCCTTCAGATACTTCTATCCATG
Source organism: Galbula dea (assembly GCA_013399015.1). Classification (NCBI taxonomy): domain Eukaryota; kingdom Metazoa; phylum Chordata; class Aves; order Piciformes; family Galbulidae; genus Galbula; species Galbula dea. The sequence continues at coordinate 813,957 of VWZX01001149.1, read as the reverse complement.
GGTAAGGTCTCCTCTCAGGGGGCTCTTCTCCAGGCTAAACAAGCCCAGCTCCCTCAGCCTTTCCTCAGAAGGGAGATGCCCCAAACCATCTTTTTAGCTCTGTGTTGGACTCACTCCAGGAAACACAGAAACATCATCACAGTTGGAAAGGACCTTCAAGATCATCAAGTCCAACCAATAGCCCTACACTACTGCTATCCCTAAACCATCCTCCTAAGGAGCTCCATGTCCCTCTTGGTACTGAGGAGCCCAGAACTGAACATAGTATTCCAGGTGTTTGCATGAAAAGTAGAGGCAAATTTTCCCAAAAGATACTGGAACATCACCTGTAGTGATGGACAAACAGAAAAATAATTCAAGGTGGAGCTGGATGCAAGGATGTGAGAATAACCCAGTACTGGCCACAGTGGCAAAGCTCCTTTCCACACTGTATCTACCTTTTACAAGTTTGTTTCAAGAAAAGATGAAACTAATCTGAGCTCTAAACATACAGATGTACTCATGTGAGAAGTAGCTGGGGGGAGGTAATCCTGAGGGAGGACAGAAAGGAGGAAAGCAGTCTTAAGGTCAAGTGATAAGAAGCCAAGGACAGGCACCACTGGGAAAGGGAACAGATCTCTTACACAGTAGTGTGACCACAAACAATTTCCAAGTGAATGGATGGAAAAAGAGTTCCTTGGTTTGCTTCAGAGTTTATTTGTACCATTTTTCAAGCAGTTAGTGCTATCAGATAATCAACCAAATGAAAAGATGGGAGATAAAAGCGTGTCCCAAAAAGAAATGAGTCAGTTTAGGGTTTAGAAGGAATATTGAGCTGCATGACCAGGATGAAGCTGTTTTAACTGTAAGAGATAAGGGACATTTTGGGGGAGCTCAGTATCTTTGTATCAGTCTACTGCAAGACCTTCACACCTTCCTGTAAATGACCTGGGGCTGGCTACCACGAGACAAAATACTGCATCACACAGACTCAGGCCTGTTGCAGAAAGGTAACTTCTATGTTCCTTGCAGTCAAGGCAGCAATCAGCTCAAATATCTGTGCCAGACACTAAAAAACATAATCCTCCAACCTTGCCAACAGCAACCCGAAAGACCATATCAGTGCAAAAGCTCCAGCACAGGTTTACGTGGTCAGAAAAAATCAGAGTAACAGCTTACTGACCTACCACAAGCCTCACTCATCTGACCACAGGGCTCACCAGAGAGACCTCTGTAGAGAGTGAGCTTTGTGAAAACCATAAGCACCTTTGGAATGGCATAAATCATTTTTATACAACAATTATCCTTGCTCTTCTGCCTTGCTCCCCTGGAGTCACCAGTGACAAAGTCAGGGATCTAGGGGCCAGGAAGCTGTTTTACTCAAGCCTGTCTCTTGAAACATTCAGACCTTGACTAGAGTGACTCTAAAAGATATTCTTCTGTTACTTACAATATCATATATGTCTCTGTCTTCTTCATCAGCTAACGTGAGCAGTGCTACCAAGGGATAGCAAGATCTAGGCACTGGGCCAAACTCAGCAACTTGAGCATCTTCTGGTAACTGGCAGCATTTTTCTTCCTTGTCATTTTTTTTAATGCTTTCTGTGTGTCAAGGAAAACAATCCATGTCCTTGCAACTGCAGACAAGTGTGACGTTTGCAGAGAGACTATTTGCCATCATAGCTGTTCATAACTACCCTGTGCCAAGAAGGGCTGAATGTTCACTAGTCTCCAGGCTCTCTGTGCCAAAAAGGGCTGAATGTTCACTAGTCTCCAGACTTTCTGTGCCAAGAAGTGCTGAATGGTCACTAGTCTCCAGACTCTCTGTGCCAATACATCAGCATATTGGGTCAAAGCAATAGGAAATAAACCAGAAAGGATACAAGTACTGCTGTCGATAGAGGTATTCGTTGTACAGAGCATCCTCCATTGCCTGAGGAGTCTTTATTCTGAAGCAGTAGACATGTTTCTGCAAGGCTTCATGGAGCTTCTGAACACTGCAGCCCCAGTAGCATGTAAGGATACAGTCTTCCAGACAATCAGGTGTCAGTGTTATACCCTCTTGCAGAAAGAAGAGAAGGATTTCATTAACTCACCCACCTGCAGGAATTCTGGAGTTGCTAAGAGGAGGTTCTTAAGAGGGCAAGAAGCAGAAAAGAACTGCAGTGTCCCAGATTTTTCTCCTTATAATCTAATCTTCTAAGAATTTAGACTAGGTTTAGTGCTTATAAAGTCAATGGAGATGAGGAAGTGGGTGCAAGGAGATAAAATGGTTAAGTAAGCTAACAAAAGTAACATGTGCATTTTATGAAGGGTAAATTTTAACTTCTGGCAACATTTTTACATACTGACTGGCAAACCCAAGAGCACAACCCCTAGCCCAAAGTCCATTCCCTCCTTAGATAATGGTATTAATTGGATCACTGGCCTACTGACCTCTCTGTGATCTCAAAGAATAAGGTCCTTTTGATCATGCAATGGGAAGATAAAAAGAGGATCTGTGCACTCCCCAGAGCCATTAACTTCTGGATGCTTACTGCACAAACAGGGGCAAAACTCTGGGGAAATCCCACCAAATTCAAGTGCTCAAATCTCCTGCAAAATCCAAGTTACCTGAAGACTAAGTTGTTGGATTTGCTGGGGCTTTTATTATGTTGAGGGGTAAAACTGCTGCAGTCCTTATCTCATTCACACAAGGAGACATCTGTGTTGGCAGAAGCTGCTCAGCCTTGCTTACTACTCCCCAGTGATGCAGAAGGGCATGAATTTCACTTCCTATCTGGGTGATTTCAAGGATGTTAGGAACTACTTGAACTCTGATGCAAATGCATATTTAAATTCAGGTTCCACTGAAGCACTGACAGAAAGAGAGGGAGGTTTTATTTATGTTTTTATTAAAAATATAAAAAGACACTTCCAAACACCACAGAACACCTGGACTTAGATTTAAGTTGGCAGCACATAGTCTATAAGGGATTCTATAGAGTTCTACAGCCCTGCAAAGTTTACAAACATGCCCACAGTAGCTGGTAATCTGCAAATGTCTGTTACTCAAATCTGCTATAGCTGGAAGTGTTTCATTAGAAGAAACACATTGAGGTGCTGAAGCACATCCAAAAAAGGGCAACGAAGCTAGTGAAGGGTCTAGAGCACAAGTGTTGTGAGGAGCAGCTGAGGGAACTGAGGTTGTTTAGTATGCAGAAATAGAGGCTCAGGGAAAACCTCCTCCTTCTCTACAACTCCCTGAAAGGAGATTGCAGCCAGGTGGGGCTTGGTCTCTTCTCCCAGGTAACTAGTGACAGGACAAAAGGAAGTGACCTCAAGTTGCACCAGGGGAGGTTTAGGTTGGATATTAGGAAAAATTTCCTTCCCTGAAAGGTTTGTCAAGCCCTGGACCTGGCTGCCCAGGAAGGTGGTAGAGTCACCATCCCTGGAAGCATTGAAAAACATCTAGATGTGGTACTGATGGACATGGTTTAGTGGGACCTGGCAGCATTAGGTTAACAGTTGGACTCATCTTAAGAGGTCTTTTTCAACCTTAATGACTCTATGAATCTATGATTTGTGAGAATTAAACTGTGCTTAACTACCCAAACATTTCATCCCATTTATAAGCTGTGTAAAAATTGTTTCTGTTGTAATGATGGAAGGAAACAGGTTCTGAGGAAATGTTGATAAAGGCAAAGGGTGAGAGCACGAAACCAGAAAGTACTAAGTGCCAGAAATTCAAACTGACACAAATCAAGCACATCAGAAATCCACTGACTTTTTACTGAAGCTGTAGCAGGATAAGGGATTTCTAACCCAAAAGGATTCTTCACTTGTCTCATCTGCTTTTTCCATACTCTTGAGCTGGATTCTGTTTCTTCTGAGTTTCGCAGAATAACTGGAACACCCAAACCGAACCTGTGAGACACACAACAGGAAGAACAAGAGGGGTAAGTGTTAAGTGTTACCATGTTTCAAGTTTGTTTCAGCTCTAAATAGCCAGCAGCAATACAAAGCTAGCTTGGCTATGCAGAATATCTGTTAGGATGTGTGCACCATACAGCCTGCCAATGAACTCCAGCTTTTCCTACCTTCAGGTCTTCAGGGTGATACAGAAAATCTTTCAAGGGAGAATGCTTTACTCCTGCGTTTCCAGGAAGAGAATACAACTACTGAGAATGGTCAATGCCCTCTAGTGGTAAACAGCTACCCAGAGCTTCCACCCAGTCGACATTTTTCCACATAATGTCACAGGGTCCCAAAAAACTGCTCCTTCCAAAGATGGAACAGCCTTAATGGACTGAGTGTTCAAAAGGAAGACCTCAGAGTACATCATTCAGCCCTAAGATATTTCGAGCTGAAATTATGGCCAGCAAGATGTTTTCATGGGAAAGTAAGATCCTCACTGGGGTGCATTCAGAAGACAGTGACCAGTGTGTCCAGGGAGGTTCTCCTCCCTCTCTACACTGCCCCTAAGAAGGCCACAGCTGGAATAGTGTGCCCAGGTCTGGGCTCCCCAGTTGAAGAGAGACAAGGAACTATTGCAGAGAGTCCAGTGGAGGCTAGGAAGATGCTGAGGAGCGTTTGTGGGAGGAGGAAAGGCTGCTTACCTTGGAGAAGAGCAGACTGAGATTTGGAAAAGTCTCAATTTTTAGCAGTATCTAAAGGGTGGAGGCAAGAGCCTGGGGCCAGACTCTGCTCAGTGGTGCCCAGGGACAGGCCAAGGGGCACTGGGCACCAATTGGAACACTGGAGGTTCCATCTGAACAGGAGGAGAAACTTTGCTGTGAGGGTGCCAGAGCTCTGGCCCAGGCTGCCCAGCAAGGATCTGGAGTCTCCTTCTCTGGAGAGATTGCAACCCCACCTGGAGGTGATCCTGGACATCCTGCAGTGGGTGAAGCTGCTTTAGCAGGGAGGTTGGACTAGATAATCCCAAGAGGTCCCTTCCAACCCCCACAAGTCTAGGATTCTGTGATTACAAACCTCAATCACAACAATATGCTGCTATTAAATCAGAGGCTGTTAAGGCTCTGCTACGAGTCAGAAACCAAGTGCAGAGTAGTGAAGGCTCCAAATCAAAGCAGAGACTCTAAGACTCCCTCAAAGTTGAAATTAGCACACTTGCTAATTCAAGGTGATATTCTGACCCTAAAAGGATAACAAAGCAAAGGTTTAAAGTGGATCAAAATAAAAATCAAAGAAAGCAAGGAAGAACATTTTGGGATGAATACCAACATCAACTAAAAACCCCAAGATTTTCATAGTGCCTGGTGCTTGTAAAAGAGCCATTAGAGAAGACCAGGATCCTCAAGAAAAGCTCCAGGAAATACTTCCTTTTACACTTGGCTAAAAATAATTTACTTTTTAAGGTGATAGCAATAACTTTCAATAACCAAAAGCTGATTAGAAGAACTGTCCCAGATAGGCAATCAGGAGACTACTTCAGAGACTGAAGAGATTTTCTTAACTGCATTAACCCAGACCTGCCTCATTAGTAAGGCAACAGGGAGAGGCTGTAGGAGTCTTTTGTTAATGCACTTCAGAAAACAGTTATTAATTAGCTCAGAATGTACTTGATTGAATTTGTGCTTTTGTGGCTGCCACCACTACTGCTGACTTGCTAGAATCACAGAATCAGTAAGGTTGGAAAAGACCTTTAAATCAAGTCCAACTGTTAACCTACCACTGCCAGGTCACCACAAAACCACGTCCCTCAGCACCACAACTACACATCTTTTACATCCCTCCAGGGATGGTGACTTCACCACTGCCCTGGGCAGCCAGGTCCAGGGCTTGACATACCTTTCAGGGAAAGAAATTTTTCCTAATATCCAACCTAAACCTCCCCTGGTGCAACTTGAGGTCACTTCCTTTTGTCCTGTCACTAGTTACCTGGGAGAAGAGACCAAGCCCCACCTGGCTGCAACCTCCTTTCAGCGACTTGTAGAGAAAGAGAAGGTCTTCCCTGAGCCTCCTTTTCTCCAGGCTAAACGACCCCAGTTCCCTCAGCTGCTCCTCACAACATTTGTGCTCCAGACTCTATGCTCTAGGCTTTGAATTTTGGTTTATGCAGTCATCAGGCTATTAGGTGCCAGAACACTCAGAATGGCACGAAACATCAGCTCCTCCATGCACTACTTGTTTCTATTTAGTGTACTGAAACAGCAGCTGTTAGAGAAAGATGAGTCTCATATCAGTAACTGGAGCTGAAAAGGGCACAACCAACCTCAGTGTAGTCAGTTTGAAAACTGCTGAAGTTATTTCTTGTACAATACAGCACTGAGCCAAACAGACAATTTTGTGACTTAACTGCTACTTTTCCCTGGTTTTAAAATCTATTCCAACTCCTGTGTGTCAAACCAAGAGAAAAAGCAGAGCTTTTACTGCCATCAGGCTCCTTTCTATTGATTCACACTGGAGGGGTGCTCTTTGTGAGGCTTACAGGGAAAAACATCAGTCAAAAGTGATTTTTCAAGTCAAGGGAACTACTTCAGGAACCAAAATTCTCAATAGCAACAACCTGTTCCTAGCAGTCTAACAGACAAATGTTTACCATGTAATGTCTTGTGTGGCTGAGTGTCACAGATACACTGAAGAGGAAACAGATTGAGCTGGTGGAAAATACTCTACTTGTTACTCCATCTTTGATAAATTCCTTTGCTTTGCTAGACTTTGATGGAAGCTATTTGTATTTCCTTCAATGACATAGGGCACTCAGCCAGAACTAGTTTGTGTGCAAGGAGGGTCCAATCACCCTCTGATGCAAGCCAAACCAGCCATGCAGACTTCACTGGGGCTGTAATGATGCACACCAGTTAAACACTGCACTCACAAAGAAACCAGGTGCAGCAGCTGTTTCACTTATTCAAGATCCAAAACTCAGTGGGGCTAATCTCCCCAGCTGCACATAAAGGTGCCTCCTGCTTTATACCATCTGGCTGGTTCCAAAAGTAAAAATCCTGTTCTTTGGAAACTTTCTTCACCAGTTGAAAGCAACAGGATAACCACCATGAAAAGCAGCCACACAAAAAAAAAAGACTAGTACAGTTTGAGCAGCAGCTGAAGGCAGAAAGACCTTTCTCTTCCACAACAAAGTACAGTGTTTCTCTAAATGTTAAGATAGTGTTTGAAGGATGAATAAAGATGCAGGTTTTATTTTATGAGCTAACAGTCTGTCAGCCTAGACCATTAGCTAGTCCAGAGGAAAATTAATTTCTTCAGAACCATGCTAGTTCAGAAAATGCAAGAGTTTCAAGTGGTTTTGTTCATGAGTTAATTTCTCTGAACAGGTGTTGAGCCTTCAGTTCCACCTAATACCACAGAAACCCAGATGGGCAGGGGTTAGAAGGCACCTCTGGAGATCATCTTGTCCAATCCCCCTGTTAAAGAAGGGTGACCCACAGCAGGTTACCCAGGATGACCTCCAGGTGGGTTTGGAGAAGAAGACTCCACAATCTCTCTAGGCAGCCTGGGCCAGGGCTCTGGCAACCTCACAGTAAAGAAGTTTTTCCTCATGTTCAGATGGAACTTCCAGTGTTCTAGTTTGTGCCCACTGCCACTTGTCCTATCACTGGGCTCCCAACTCTCCAGCCTGTTCAGCTGTAGAATTCATCTCCAGCCAAAAGACAACACACAGGTCTGTATTCAGCTAATCTGAATACCACTTCATTCCTCTGCCCAGAGCATTTGTTGGGCTGGTTCTAGAAAGCTGCCTGCACAGTAACCTACTTAAGACTCTTTGAGCAGATCCAGAGATATCCAGGGCTGGCCATAAAACCAGACATTCCTCCAAACAGTGCATGAGTTTGCAAATGAAAACATTAACATTCCTAAGCAGTTGGTGTTTTCCAGACTGACTGACACCACCATGAACACATCCAGACAACAAGCTGACAATTGATGCTGAAAATGATGGGGAAAAACAAAATGTCATTACAGCAACATATCAAGAATGATGTGCTCATATGACACCACATGCAATCACAACACTCTGTGTAGCAAACACAGGCTCAAGTTGTTTTCAAGTTGTGAAGTTCAAGAGCACTTAAACTGCAGCTGCAGTCACACTGAAGTTGCTTGGAGGCTCTTGGTCATATGGCCACAGTACAGCAGAGTTCAAGGGTAGCAGCAAGTATCTCTGAGGAGCTGGATACACACTTGTGTGTGCTGAGCTCTGGGCTACTGTTTCTATTTGACTAACAGTCTCTTAATAAAGTAGTTTGAAGTCAGTTTGCACATATTTATATAAACTAGAATAATATATAGTGCAGATGCACCTACAGCCTCTGATCCTGATTCTGGACAGTCCTCTGCACCCCCTGTAGCCCAAAAAGCATCAAGGGACACGTGAGCAGATGCAAGGATTTTCTGGTACACCTACTTCAGACATTTCACAGCAGAGTATTGCAAAGCATTTATTATAAGCAGATAAAGATTAATTTTTTAAAGGATCACTGCTTTTTGGATATACATGCAGGAGATTTATTTCAATCATGAGTCAGTATCATTTTTTGGTAAAGATAATACCTTTAAAGGACTGATGAAGCACAAAGAGGGAAAGTGGAGAGAAATGGATGGCAACATAATACTGTCAGTGTGCAGTGGGACAGAGAGAAGTATGAAAAGGATTCCCACTACCTCTCTCTCAATGTAAATAATGAGGTGGAGATTCATCCAGCAGAAGGGAACAAAAAGATCAGTCTTGCCTTCACTACCACCTACCCAGCACTGAGGGAGACAATGGAAAGCAAGAACAACTTTCCATAAAGCCTAGCTAAAAGATCAAAAGATACTCTTGGTTCACACCTAAAGCAATAGATGGTATGTGTTTGAGCCAGTGGCAGCTAACAGTAATGTAAACAAGGGAAAGACTTTGCACTAAAGAAAAAGTCAGGCAGAGTATTTATAAGCTGCCAAGAGAACAACCAGCTACAGCTAAAATACCTGCAATTCAAAGAGACAAAGGATGGAGAACACTTTAGCACAGCCCTACAGATGTTAAAGCAATGGGAGGAAATTCAGTAACTCCATTTTACTCTCTCCAGAAGAGTGGTGTATCCACAAGTCCTACATAAAATATTTTGATTGCTAATCAGTGCTCTCCTCTTGGCAAGTATCAATATCTACATTACAGACAACAGATGGAACAGTGCCATGGACAGAGATTCAGGGACCTGTGTGTGAAAAAGGCAAGTGACATCTTTGCTGGACACTCTTGAATACATGTAAGAAAGGGTTTTCTACTCATCACCCCACTAGACACTTTAGCAGGTCAGCTGCTTAAGGCTCCTTCTCATCCCCGTACCAGCACCCTGTATGATTCAGCTGTTAACATCCTCTTCTCCTCTGAGCTTCTGCAGTGGAACACAGACTGGTGTCCCACTGACAGTCCTGGGTAGCCTTACACCTCTAACAATCCTACCTTAAAACCTGGCAAATTCAGCTGCACCAAGCATCTTACTCATTATCTGCAAACTTTATCTACCACCAAGATTTCTGCCGTCCACCTCCAACCGTGCCAAACTCTTCCCTTGGAAAAGTCCTCCCCGACTCCCACCTCCTCATTCAGGGTCAGGTCCCCTTTCGTGGCCATCGTTTTCTCCACAGCTTTTACCCATCCCTTCTCCTGCTGAAGCAGCCCCTTCTCGTCTATGGTCAGTACTAGCCCTTCTATGCCTCCTTTATACAACATAACCCCACTTCCGCGACCACTACCAGGCCCCACACACCCTTCTCCACTGCCATACCCGGTGCTGTCCCACACTGCACCCCCTCCACACCTCCGGAGCTGACTCCCCACGGGGTGCCAGCTCCCAGTACCCCCTCCCGTACCATACCACCTCATTCCACCACCAAAGCTTCGCAGCCAAATCCCATGGGCCCAGACTGGCCTCCACCGACAGGGCCGGTGTCAGCTACCCCCACAGCCGCCGCCGACCCTCTCACCACACTCACCAGCCCAGCACCAGGCCGCTGGTGACAAGGAAGCAGACAAACACCACGGTGATGTAAAAGAGCGGCGAGTATTCATAGAGCGTAACGAGAAACACAGCGACCATGACGCCCGGCCAGGCTGCCCCACAGCGGGGGACAACCAGACCTCACCGCCGCCTCCCCACAGACCCCAGAGGCGCCCAGCGACGCACGCATGCGCGACAGTGCGTGAAGCACTTGCCCTCAGCTTGCCCGGAGATGGGCGGGGTTCAGGGGCGGGGCCAAGGGCGGGTCTGCGCTGCGTCCTGACGGCAAGAGGTTTCCCAAGGGCCTGGGGCGACATGATTGGTAAAGGAATGCAAAAGTCCTTATGTGGTTATCCGGAACCAATGGCCTGAAACACCTCCATTGCCTTGAAATCTGGCGTTGGGACAACTGACCTCGAGTAAAGATGGTCCTCGGTATAAACACAGGCTGAGGAAGAGGGGTTTAGAGTAGCCCTGTGGAGAAGGACTTGTCATTACTGCTAGGTGAGAAGCTGGGCATGAACCAGCAATGTGTGCTCACAGCCAAGAAACCAACTGTGTCCTGGGCTGCATCCAAAGCAGCATGGCCAGCAGGGCAGGGAGGGGATTGTGCCTCTGCTCTGCTCTAGGGAGACCTCACCTGCAGTGCTGGGGCCAGCTCAATATGATGTTTTTACTTCTCACCATTACAGGATTGCCAAGAAGACATTCTGTTAACAGCAGGTTAAATCTGCAACAGCAAGGAAAAGGCCAGAGATTTCCTCCAGCACCAAGGCACCCCTCCACCAACAGCCTATTATGGAAGAGAAGTGTCTGCCTTGCACTCGCTGTTCGTATTTGTGATTTGTGACTATCAAATTCTGGTTTACTTCCAGAATTACATCAATTTTGTTTAAGCAAGAAGTAAACACGAGCAGCAGAAGTTACTAAGTCTGATTTCTGTCTTGTACTTGAAGTTTCTGATGTTTAATATTAAAGACAGACATTCCAGCTGAGGCATTTTTGACAGTGATTTTCTGTGTGTATTCCTAGGTGTTTTAGTAAAGGATGTGAAGTTGATGTCAGAAGGTAGAGTTAAAAACTTAAGACTAAATGAGTATATAAAGAACTGTTCTGAAACCAGGAAAACAACAATGAAGGCCCCTAAGACTAAAGGATGGGGTGACCTCAGAGGTTAAAATAATCAGAATCAAGACAGTAATTAGGAGCAGTATCAAAAGAATGTAAACTTCTGTCAACCTTTGCAGACAATACCTTGTTATATGATTCTTCACATAAACCTGAAACAGATTTGGACAAAGATCAAAATAGGAGGTGTCCCCTCCATAACCTGTGGTGATTTAAATACTAAACCCCATACCTCCAGGAGGAGAATTTAAATGTAAATGTAGGAAAACATTAGTGTAAAGCAATAGTATAAGGAATTAGATAGTTGACGGCACATGTGTACAAAGATTTATGTGATGTGAAATCATATAACCAATCATCTCTAGTTTCTTTGTTATTTGTACTGCATATAAACTGCTGCTGCTTCGGCTCATTCTGTGCTGGGTTTAAAATTTATCACCCAGCACCTGATTCTGCAGAACCAAGAAAGCCAGTAACTCTGTGTGTGAATTAGCTTTTCACACTGGCTAAAGGACAGTACTTTTGGGGAACCACAAAGACACTAATAGGCCTTAATGGCCTTGTCATGCCGTGGTCACACACCCTGGGCCTGGGCCTGGGCCTGCTCCTGACCCTGCCTGTGGGCTGATATCCTGGCCCAGCTGTGGCACAGGGAGGATCCTCTGCGGATCAGAGCTTAGATATTGTCACCCTTGGGGTACATTAACCCCTAATCCCCCATCTTAGAGCCTGTTTACACCGGATCCCAGGTATATCCCCGGAGCTGAGGCGAAGAAAAACCTTCCCGCCCTTTTGCACACGCCCCGCCCCGTTGCCGTGACTCCACGGGAGGGCGGAGCCTCGGCGGGGATGCGAAGCCGGGCTGTCACGCGGCTCGGCGGCACGCACCCGCGCCTCTTCCCTCTCTTCCTTCCGTTCCCTGCGGCGCCGCGGCACGTGGGGTTTCTCCTATCGCCGGGCGCGGTCCCTTGAACCTTCCCGCTACCCGTAGCCGGGTGAAGCTACCCGCCCAGCAGGGACAGCTGCGCTGATTGGCCAGAGGGGAGAGGAGGGAGGGGTCAGGTGAGGGCTCTCCGCCGCGCAGGCGTAGTGCCTTGCGCAGCCCGGTGAGAAAGAGGAGGAGGCGGCGGCGGGCGGGTGACGGCTGTTTTCGTTGTTGGCGCGCGCGCGAGTGACGGCGACGGCAGCGGCAGTTGGGTGATTTCGCGCGCAAGATGGTGAGAGGAGTTCGCGCGCTGCCTGGGGGGAAACCGGGCCGGAGGGAGCACGACCAGCGAGTACCAGGAGGGTCTCGGCCACCTCCAAGGGGTCTCCCGCTGAGGGAGAGAGGGTGGAGTGAGGCCGGTGTCCCTGAGAGGCTGGGCTCGGCGAGCTGGGGAGGAAGTTCTGAGGGGAGAGCAGGTGTCTTTGGAGGAGTCGAGACGGGTGTGACCTGTGGGCGAGCCGGTGCCCTTCGGTCTGGGGGTGCTGCCCGGGAAGGTGCCGCCGGGAGAAGCTCTTCTGGCCCTGCCCTACGTTGCCCTGTCTGGTGCTCACCTGCTGCCTCTCGGTTGTTTTTGTACTGGGCGCTGGCAGCCTGCGAGGGGAGAGTGAAGAAACAGCTGTTTAAAAAGGAAGCGTATAATCTTGGAAGTATAGAGTTGGTGTGAGTGGTGGCTGAGGTTAACCAACAGCAGCACCCCCCAGCGTGCTGTTTGGCAGGTGTGCCCTTGTCTGTGCAGTCTTCCTGTCTCTTGATTTGACTTTCTTTAGTTTTTATTATACTAAGCACTCGCGAGCCAGCCTAGCCCCAACAGATGATCTAGATCTGCTGTCACCGTGCCTTTTACAGGCACTTCTGCTGCTTTTCAGAACTTTGGCAGCGCAGGTATGAACAAGAGCATTGCTTACCCTGCAATGTCTCCTGGAAGATGTTAAGAAACTGCTGAGCTCAGAGGACTAGGATAAATGATTCCTTCAGAAAAGAGCATTTGATACAGACTATAACTTCAACATTGAAAGGCAGCCCTGAATTCTGGAGGCTTTTTTTTTTTTTAAGTAGAGATCTCCTGACACTGTAAGAGTGAGGATTAATGATGTGCGTGGATCAGAGGGAGCCAAGAACAAGCTTTAGGGGAAGCAAGCAAAATAATGAAGGCTGCACACCCAGTGCCTGACCTGTCCTGTTACAGCAGAGCCTGATTTCCTCTCCAGCTGTTGAAAGGAAGCAGAGGCACAAGACTTTGTGCCAGAATTTGGTCGAGATGGAAGTCTTTTTAGGAGTAGCAACAAACATAGGATATTTGCAAGGTGATTTTGGAAGTGAGGAGGGAGAGGCATTCTCTTTGCTTCTGGAAGAAAATCTCATAAGCTAGTGTTGAATGTGAGGAGACAGAACTTAGTTTAACTAGTAACTTGTGATTTGTGAGCAGAGATTTGTCACAGTGAAGCAGCTCTGTAGCAGAGCTGTGATAGGTCACCTTGCAATCATTTCTTTTATTGAAGCATTTTTTTTTAAGGAAGTCTTGAAATACACACGTTTTGGCATGTAGGTATTTACAAATGCAACAATGTGAATAAGCTGGAGATGTTAAATAACTTTTCTTGGTCAGGTTGCCTGCATCTCTTCACTGTGGTAATAGAAGTGATGTGAGTTAAATGTTGTTCAGGAAATGGCAGTCTTTGGCTTGGTACAGTGTAAAAAATGCATATGTAATGGAGGATAACCTGCCTGGTTGCTTGTGAAATAATCTTTTCCTTCCCCATCTTCAGCGTGGTGACTAATATATTATCTGGACACTTCTGAAAGCTTGGTGTTAGTGACATATAGGCACATGGGGGGGAAAAGTATGAGCTTTTGGATTAAAATGGCTTAAATGCTTTCTGTGTAAATCTCAAAAGTTAAATGACTGGTTTTATGGGTAAAAATAAGCAGTGCACCTTGGTTGCTGTCTTCTGTGTTCTGAAATATTAATAGTAGCTCCTGTCACTTTAAAGGTTAGGTTACTTTAAGTTTATTACGTCTCTAAGGGTCTTCCTTATTACAGGACTTGTCTTAGTAAATGAACTGCAAAATTTCTTGATTTGAAAGAGCTATGAGAACAATCCCACCTCAAGAACAGCTACTAAAATATTTCTAGTTAGCTTTATAGCTTTGAAGAGGGACAGTAAAACAGCTAAGGGTTCTGTTGTTTTCATCCCTGTTTTTTCTGCTTTATGTATATATCTTGAAATGCTGGACAAGTTGCATGCAGTTCCTCTTTAGCAGTTTTTGCACACGTATGCATGACATGGGGATTTTTTTCCTGCTTTATTAGAAAGATTTATCTTTTCCCTCCCCTCTACCATTTCCTTTTTGCAGAGTGAGTCTCTGGTGGTTTGTGATGTTGCTGAAGACCTGGTGGAGAAACTGAGAAAATTCCGGTTTCGTAAAGAAACCAACAATGCTGCCATCATAAGTAAGTTAAAAATGTGTCTGACCAACATGGCAAGGTCTCCTTTCCTTCCCATGTAATGTTCCTGCTGTAACAGGGAAATGTGAGCCAAGAGGCTGTTTCTTGTATGAACTTCAGTACTTCCAATTCTGTCTGTAACTTTAACAGTAAATCACCATTGTTCTTGTGATAGAAGAACATCTCTGCTCTTAGCAGAGTATTGTGGCTCAGAGTCTACCACTGTTTGTAAAATGATAGGAGAACAATGTCAAGGCTCAGTCATTTTGACTTTGGAGGTTCTGTAGCCTTTAAGTAGAGGAGTTTGACATTTCTGTCTCTGAGATGAAGAAGAGTGTCTTGAAGTAAGCAGCACTTAGCCTGTGCACTGGAATAGGTTGCCCAGAAAGGATGTGGAGTCTTCTCCACTGGAGACACTCAAAAACTGTCTGGACACAATCCTGAATCCTGAACAACCAGGAAGGTTGGGCTAGATGATCTTAGAGATCCCTTCCAACCTTAACTATTCTGTGATTCTCTTGACGTCAGTGATTTGTAAAGTCATGGGATAGACTGAAGAAGCAGAATGGAAGCACAAGGAATATACTGGTGGGGGAATGTTAAAAAGCTTCATGTACAAATTAATTGAATTTCCCTGTACAAATTGATTGAAAACAACATTGATCTGTGGTTTATTTTGATTTATAGTGAAAATCGACAAGGATAAGCAGTTGGTGGTGCTGGATGAGGAGCATGAGGTTTGTTAAATGAATTGTAAATAAGAGTATCTTCAGCCTGCAATGTATTGTTGTCTCTAAGGTACTGCCTTAGTTTCCAATTGTTATCAAACTCTTCATCTAATTTGGGTCATGAGCTTATTTAAATGCATGGTCACTCTGCATGTAAAGCACAGCACTATTAATAGTGGAGCTATGCAGAAGCAATTGAGTTGACTAATTAATGGCACAAAAGAAAGTTATTTTAGAACTGTTACAATACCACTATGGAAAAAGCATCTTTGGCACCTGCTGGCTTTTTGAAGAGATTTCTGCTGTGTTTCCATGTAGCTCTGCATATTTGACTCTGAGCTGATCTGCCATCAATTAGAAAAAGGGATTGCTAATCCTCTGCAGACTCTAAATTTGATAGGTGGCATAATAAGGTCAGCCCAGCGTGGGGTGTTTCTTAATGGTACATAGGGCAAAATTAATTCCTTCCCAGGGATTTGAGCAGTAACCATAGCTCTTATTCTCTGCAATGTAGAAGGCAATGGAATATTGGAATGGGGACTCTCTTTTTGCTTGCTCAGGGAGGAAGGACTGATATTTTCCCAAATTTAGGTAGCTGATTAACAGAAGCTTTGGTGTGTGCTTGCTTACATCTGTTTAGGACTGGAACTAGGAAAGCATGATAGCTGCCAGCATATCCAACTTCAGCCAAAAATGTTTTCTAAACTCATTATGCCTAAAATAGGGATGATTATTCATGCTAACACTAATTCTGTGTTCAGTCATAGGAATCTATTACCACACAAGTTTTCATAGACTGCTCTCTAATTTGAGAGATCATTATTGGTTCAACTGTAGATGTACATCTAACTTACAGCCCTTTCTCTGCTCCATTATTCTGCTTTAGTCTTCATAGTGTATCTGTGAGTGCAAGATCATTTGTTCCAATACTGCTTGTGTTTACTGTTACCAGGGTATTTCTCCTGATGAGCTAAAAGATGAGCTGCCTGAGAGACAACCTCGATATCCTTCTTGTGCTGCTGGCATTTGGTCTTACTCACTCCTGGAAGCTGTTCAAAATGTTCACAGTTGGACTTCACCTTTTTAGGCCAATGCTTGCCTGCAGTGGGTTTTTTTTACTGACACTTTATTTGTGAGAGAACTCAGGGATCAGATGTCCTGGTGCACTGAACAGCTCTCCCACTTGTTGAAACAATTACTGACACATTGAAACCTTTCCCAAGGTTTTATTTCCATTTAGCCTATACCATGTTTGGGGAAGTAAAGCAAAGCCATGCTACTGCTAATGTAAAGGGAGTAAAATGTATCAGTTTTGTACGTGGCTACTTCTAAACATAAGAAAGTGCCTGTGTAACTTAAGATCTGGTTAGGTACTAGCTCAGCATGTGGCCCTTGCTGTTTTGCTGCAGTTACTGATTCTAGGAGTGCTGTAGGCATGTGATCTAGGAAAGAATCCCTGTACTTAAAACAAAAAAAAGAACAAAATAAAGGCACAAGTATATTATTCTTTAGCTGGGTGAAATAAGAGGGGTGCTTAAGTTATAAGTGAAGAAAATATCTGCTTCCATTGTCCTCAAAAAGCTGGCTGGCACTGTTCCTCATGCCAGCTGAATCTTTCCTTTCATAACCATAGTCCTAGCTCAGACTTGTTCAAATTCAGCAAAACACCTGAAACAATCAAGTGCTTAGTCTGCAAAGGAAGAATTTGGCTTTCAGCAAGCCAGAAAACACATAGGTGGGTGTGGGAAGTCTTTTTTACAAAGCTTCTGATGAAAGGGTGATTTTTTTAGCTCTGATGTGAAACTAATACAGAGGCAGCCCTCACACCCAACTGTGGTAGAGGTTGGTCAAGACAGGCAGGGTCAGTTCAGAAAGTCAAATGTGGAAGTGAAAGCAGGAGAACAGTGAGAGACTATTTACCAAATTTAAATCATCTTCTAGAATGCCTACATCAATTTCTGATAACAGATGATTATATCCTAATAAAATCCTTGATTTCTTAGTTTCTTTAACCTCAGAAAAAACATTTATTGTGTATAGTTACAAGTATCAGCATGATGATGGAAGAGTTTCTTACCCATTGTGCTTTATCTTCTCCAGTCCAGTTGGTGAGTGAACATTGTGAATGGCAGTTGCTATGTGCTGTAAAATATGGGAATGTTCTTTGCTATGCTTAAATAGTGGTCCAGGTGCTTGAGGCTGGATTTGCTTATGCCACTGCTGGAAGCAAGGCACTGTAAGCTGACACATCATCTGGAGACCTCCTTTGGCAGAGAGGCACCTCTAGTGTATTAGCTTCATCCTCACCATCAGCTCATGAGCAGTGTGAACACTTCCCTCTGCCCAAATCTCCCTAATTGCTGGAGGTTTTCACTGCCCTGGGAGTTCACATTTAGGGCACTTAGGATGTATGATAGAAGAGGTTGAAGAGAAGTGTTAGTTTCCTGCATAGCTGATCAAAAAGTGTCTTTCTAAGTGTCCTGCTCACTGTTTTCAGCAGTGTGTGCAGCAGTGTGTTCCTGTGAAGGAAAGGAGCCTGGAGCACTATGTGTCTATTCATATAGGTTTAACTTCATGTGGTCCCTTCCACCCTCCACTGAAATCATGGGGATTCCTAAAAATATGACCAGACAAGGTTCAGGAAATGACTAAAGAGAGGGCTGGAAGATAGTACCTCTTATCCTGAGAGTTTCTGTTCACCTCTATCCATCTTGCCATCTGGAAGGGAAGAAATTCCTTCCAAGAAGGGCCTGGGAAGCCATGTTTGCCCATGAAAGGAACAGGACTCTGTCAAAGGGTTAAGATGGGATTTGAGAGAAGAGTTTTCTGAGGGGCCTGGATGCAATGAGCAACAACAGAGCATGCCTCCAAACAGTGCTGTGATGTGAAGGTCTAAAGGGCTGTCATAATTGTGAATGAAGAGGAGGAAAAGAAGGCTCTGTAACTGAGATCTGGGCAAGTGAAAGTGCTGGGAGAACAGATGATGTTCGTGGAGAAAGAGACTGTAACCTTTGATCATCCCAAGTTTTTATAGGGCAGTAGCTTCCTCTGCTTGTCACAGCAGCCCTCAACATAAACAAACTTACACAGTTCCCTGTGCAGGTAATAGAAACCAAATAACCTGTGACTTGATTTGGACTTGCAGAGCTGAATTGTTCCTGTGGCTTCCATCTGTGTTCTGAACTGTAATAGGGTCGCTTGCTGGTATTACTGGATTATCCTTGTTATCCTCCAGAAGAAGATAAACTGATTGCATTGTTTTACCCTTTGTTACTCAGAACTGGAGTAACTAGGTGGTAAAAGAATTTAGCAACTAGTGAGTATTTTCTTCTGTAATTACCTCAGAATCTTTCTATGAATGTTCTGGGTCTTAGTTCTCTTCTGAAGGATATAACAAACTTCCTGGCAACAGTAACAAACATCCTAGGAGTCCTTGAAACAGCAAAGCAGGCAGACTTGTAGTACTTCACAGGAAAAGAAAGCTTAGACAATGTTCTTTATGGGTGGCAAGATTGAAAAGTACACTCATATCTAGAAATTTCTAAACAAGCAGCTTCTAAAGAAAAGGCTTTGCTTTTTCTTGAGGTTTTCTGTTTCAAAACAATTCTGCATACAGAAGTTAGTGGTTAGGCTGATCCTGGAGTTGGAAACAGTGAACCATGAGCTGGGACTCTAAACAGTGCTTAACTTCAACTGTGACTGAAGTTGCATTGTGTTTGGGGTGGAGGAGGCTGTCGTTTTTAGCTACCAATTCACTTAGGGCATTTGGGGAAAGATTAGGAGAAAGAACAGCAAATTCAGACTGACTTGGTTTGGTCTCAGTTTGACTCCAGCTTCAAGGCATATGCTATAAAGATCTGTGCAAGTATAACTAGCAAAACCATGGGAGTTTTCCAGAAATAGCAAGAGACTGAATGTGGTGTAGTCAGCACACTACTGTAGAGGCAGGAGGTACTGCTTTGTTGGCTGTTGTGATTCAAGTTTGACTGCTGCAATACTTGATGTTAGCTCTAAGCAGAAGTACAGGTGCATGTTGAGGCCACCAGTTCAACCTGCACAACTGTGACTTCTGGGAATGCTTTTCAAGTACTAGATATGAAAGTAAGAGCAAGGATGATGTGTATAAAGAAATGTCTTTTCTGAGTGGAGGCTTCAGCTTTCACTTTGGATTCTTTAAAAAAGGATCTTTTTTGAAGTGTTGCAGTCAAATAACCCTCTTGTTTTTTCCACACAACTACAGGATGTAAGCCTGAGCAGCAGATGATGTATGCTGGAAGCAAGAATAAGCTTGTACAGACAGCTGAACTCACTAAGGTATTCCTGACTAGTTGAAATAACTGTCTCCTTGTAAATGCAGGTTGCAGAAGCTGGTTTGTGTCTTCTTTGAACCTATCCTAAAAAAGGTGTTGGGAGAATTTGTGATTGCAGTGAACAGATTCCACTTTAGGAAGACTGAAGACAAGAGTATGTGTGAGAATTTCTGGAGTTTTAGGGCACAAGAGGAAGAATCTTCTCTAAAACACAGATGTCCATCAGTAGGATGGGTGCCTTTATTCTGGGGAACAAATCTGTTGCTGGGAAGAACAGACTGAAGTCTTAGTGTGGTGTGGTACAGACTGGTTTTGCTGCATGGTTTATGGGCTTGTATGCTTGCAGAACATAGCCTTCGGAGTAAGGAACATATGTGCCAAGTTCTCAACAGCTGACATCTTCCTGTGTCTGCTTCCTCCCAAATGGAGACCAAAGGAAATCACTGCCCTTGCTAGGCCTAGGTTTAGAAGTGCCACCCAATGTCATTTTGGAGATCTTTGAAGTCTCTGCTTAATTGGCACCTAGACTATATGAAGTTTTAGTTTCACCCAGTAAGGCTAAATTGAGTGAGTGGTCACTTCAGGTTTTCCATTCAATGTGAAATGACTTCACCATTCCCTCACAGCACTGTTCCCTTTTGGTCTTCCTTATCCTGACTGGCTTTAGCTTTTCAATAAAAACACATTTTGGGCCAATAAGAGACCTGTGAACATCTGCCTGTTTTAGCTGTACTTTCTAAGAAAGGACCACTCTGATTTACAGGAGAAAATTTGAAGGAAGGAGAACATAAGATTGTGGAAACAGTCAGTACAGCCCTGAAAAATCTTTTCTTAGGTTTGTTAATACTGCATATTAGAGGCCTGGGAACTCTAATCTTTGATAGAAAGGAAGTATTCCTTGAGGAGGAAGGCAGTTTTCAGTGAGTAAGAAGGAAGAGTTGATGAGAAGGTGAAAGCCTGGGGACTAGCTGTATTGGAGTTACTGACACCTGCCAAGTGGGAGAAATTCAGCCTGAAAGGCATTTGAATGGAATCCTAGGAGTGGATGTAGAGGTCCAGGATCATCTCCCTTCTGCAGCTGGAGAAGATAGCCTGCCTTCAATTCAGGTTGCTTACTGCCTCTTTAAATGCATTTTATTGCTGCTGCTCACTGAGCTATGCTTCCTTTGAGTGCATGCTGTGACTTCCTCGAATGTGCTATTTGCATGTGACTCAACTGAGTCCTCTTATTTTTTTCAGTGGCTTGAATACTAGCTTGGCTTCTGTTAAGCTGATCTGTTCTTCTAGCTGAATTTTGGGGTTTTCTCCTATCTCTTTACTGAACTAAAAAAGAAAATAAAAAGAAATCAGTATTAGTTGACAGTAGTGGATCACTGCCTAAGTGCAAGAAGCAGTGTCCAGAGCCCACTCCAGCAGAGCTGAGAAATGAGGAAAAAAAGATCCAAAACTGAAATTGTTTCCTGAAAAAGATACAAATGATGAAATGGCTGAGGGCAGGACTAAATAGGAAGTTCAGTCCAAGAGAAGCTTGTTTTGTGTCTTACAAAATCCCATCCTTTCTGAGCATGCTTTTTGTAGCAGTGTCCTCCATCCCATTAGAAGGGTAGATAAGTGATGTAGTGCTGACATAGCTTTATTTTCAGTGTTGCAGCATAGTAACAGTTGCCTCCAGTTAGAATATTTTTCTTCTTTCCATTGCTCTGAAAAAAGGATCCATTTGTGGGCATCACAAAGACTTCAGTGAACAATTCAGAATTCATCTCTCCAAATGGGTATTAAAAACCAGTTAATTGCCCATAATGAATGTGAAGACTATATCATAGAATCATTAAGATTGGAAAACACCTCTAAGATCCCAGAGTCCAACTGTTAACACTGCAAAGTCCCCCACTAAACCATGTCCCTAGGCACTACCTCTACATGTTTTATAAACAGTTCCACTTGGCTCCACCACTTCCCTGGGCAGCCTGTTCCAATGCTTAACCACTCTTTCAGGGAAGAAATTTTTCCTCCTGTCCAATCTAAACCTCCTCTGGTGCAACTTGAGGCCATTTCCTTTTGTCCTATCACTAGTCACTTGAGAGAAGAGACCAAGCCCCACCTAGCTCCAACCTCCTTTCAGGCAGTTGTAGAGGGAGATAAGGTTTCTCTTCTCCAGACTAAACCACGCCAGTTTCCTCACAGCTTCTGGTTGTCTTTGGACTTGTTTTCTCCTTCAAGGTGATGTTAAAAGTTTAAGACTTCTGCAAAGCTTTGGGTTGGTGATTTTGGATTTGAGGCTTTTTTCATGTTATACCATCAGGCTTGTTTCTTAGAGGGAAAACAGTGTAGTACTGGATACTATGGATTTATTTTGATTCAAAGGAATAACTGTGTCTTGGAAAGGAACAACTGTGTCTTGGACTGAGCAAAATTCCTGAACTTTGGGCTTAATTCAGCCCAGAGGTTAAATTTATTTGTATTCCTCAAATAGTCTTCTTGCTGAGATACTGCATATGAGCTGGTGCCATTTCAGAGTGACTTTTAAAATGTGGTACATGTGCTGTTATCACACATTCTTAAAGGAGCAGAATGAAGTCTAGAGATAGGAATCATGGTCCAAGTTAACAATATTCCTTGCCACTTAGTCATATGTATTTTCACTGGTGTTACTTCAGACTATTAAGCAATCCTTTCAAGAACAGAAGTGAAAACTTGAGGTTACTGGTTTATTGTGGCTCCAAAAAAACCAACTTGTGTGGAAAAAGGTATTGATTGCATTGTGTGCTTATCCCTTTCAAGTGCCATCACCTCAAGCCTTTATGCAATTTTGTTTAGGTATTTGAAATAAGAAATACAGAAGACCTAACTGAAGAGTGGCTGCGGGAGAAACTGGGCTTCTTCCATTAAGAAAACCTCTGTAATAAGTATTTATGTACCATCCTGATAATACTGGAACCAGACATGAATACTTACATCTAAAACATGCACTGTATTTACAGCTGTCTCCTGCAGTGTAGCTCTTGTGCAGAGTTTGTGCAAAGAATAGCAGGTCTGTCTCCTTGAAGTAACAAATCTTTGCAGGTGTTTCCTTATTTGTACCTGTTAAAAGGGAATACTCCTCTGCAGGGACTCCTTTTGCACTCTTGTCACTAATGTTTCTATAACTAAACTAGTTCAGCTCTGGGTTTGTAACTATCTGCAGACAGAATTTGGAAGCTGACCCTAACTTTTTCTGAGCTACAAATGCATCCTCCTGCCATAGACTAGCCATTTATATGCAGAAATTGTGGACTGTCACTTTTCAGACTTTTTGACTTCAATGTCTTTCCATTTTGGAAACTACTCCCTGGAAGCATTTAGTTTTAAAGAGACCAAATCCTTCTACAGCAAATCCATTTATCTTCCCTTTGAGTCTGTGTGACCTTTCTCAAATTCTTGGTACTAATTTTTGTCATGCTGCTGACTCCTCAGTTGACTGAGTCAGTCTTATTAAATTTCAGGGCAAAGCTTTGACTCTCCAGTTCTCATGCTAATAGAATCTTACAGGAACTAGGTGATAACTAAGGGCTGAATTACAACTCTGGTTACTCTTGTACCAGAAACCATGCATCTATAACTTACTACACTGTTAAGAAGTTTACCTCTGCTCATGTCCTGTTATATGAACACCTGTTAATACTCTGTGCCTTTGATTTGTTAGCTTTAAAATGACTTGAGAATTTTACACTGCCACTTGCTACAAATTTGGTAACAACTTTGTAAAGAATCCAAGTAACATTTTCTCCTAGTGCCTGGTGTTGCAGTTGACATCTCTTTAAAAGAAAGCAAGCTAACCTCGTGTTCTTTGAAATTCCAGTCATGCTCCATTTGTAGGAGTCAGGAAGTTGAAGCTTTTCATGCTGATGAATGATTTATATCTCTTTTGTTATAAAATTTGGCCACAGGTAGCTTTTGAGTACTTTAACTACAGTCTCTTCACTTTCTTAATGACTTGTTGCTCAAAATGACATTCCAGATAAAGCTTTTGCAGAAGTGATTTGATGTTCATTTCTTTACAGTTCATCTCTTTGAAACAGCAAACATTCTAATGTGAAAATAGTATTTAACTTTTATAAATGACCAGTCTTTTTACAGGTCTGTTTTATACTGAATAGAGTAGTTGGCTGCCATGGGACATGTTCAACCCATGCAGTGGCAAAAGGAGGACTCGTGACAGTATCTCACTATCTTGCCTCATGAGTGTTTGTTGTGCTACTGAGTAAGTATCTGCATAAGAGCAGCTTCCTGTTGATAACATACCTTAAAATACAGTGCCCTAATAAATCTGTCCAGTGAGAAGGAATGCAGTGTTAAATTTGGAGGCCAGTATTTCATGCTGTGAAACCTTTGCTGAAAGAAGGTTTCTTTTTCTTTGTAAACATGTTGTGTTAGTGTTTAAAAACACTAATTCTTCTACGATCACAAGGAACTCCTTTGCAAAGGTCCTAGTGTTGGTAAATCTCATCTTAGTTTGATGTTACTGCTCAGTTATTTGTGTCCAAATCTGACATGAGAGGAGCTTTTCAGAACATGTTAGAATGATCCAATTAAATTGATCTTTCAGTGTGGGCAAGAAATGCTTGTAATTAAAATGAGATTTCTGTGTTAAAGTAGTGAACTGGAAAAAACAATTTCATTCCCTTAGCCAAAAAAAATGTGGATTATGAAACCATTGCTTGATCATTCTGTGCTACAGATCAATAAAAACAATGCCTTTTGTGACAAACATTGTAGAAGTAAGACTTTGGCTTAAAGAATAGTGTCATTTTAAGGATCAGTCTTGAAACAGCAAGGGTCTTGTTTTGCTGGCACTGTGCTAAAGGTAAGGCATGTCAAAGTACAGCGTGGGTGAGAGGGAAGCTGCCACTTGTAATGTTCAGCTTGATTTGCAGTGGGGAAAACTGGATTAATAATCTTTGTCATTGTACTTTGTACACTGGTGGGCTGCCAGCATCCAACTGCTGCTCGTTATGGGTCTTGACAAAAGGACCTAACTCCCTTGGGAGAAGGGAGGAGCTGCTGCAGTCGAACAATTCAATTTGGTTCTTCATCTCTGGATCCCTCCACCTTCAGCCAAGGAATTATTTCTACTTCTATGTGTATCTTCAGTCTGAGTTCTGTTCACTTCAGATGTGTTTGTTACCTCCACTTAAGGACTTCCTGTCTTGGGTGCTGCCCTTCAAGTCTTGTAGAAAGCAAACAGATCTTGATGAGAGTGTCAAAGGCCACTTTCTTGTGAAAGGTGATGTTAATGCTGCTCAGCCCACCAGTATTATTCTTCAAACAGCCTTGCCTGGTAGGTGCACCTCCTTCCCCTCTCTGAGGTCTGGAAGTGAGGAAGCAGCTGCAGGTACTTGGAGAATGAGTGTGCAGAGGATGTTTGCTGTTTGAGGCTTGTTTGTGGTTTCCTTGTCTTAATTCAGTGTTTTGATACAACTGTCTGCTGCTTACTGTCCTAGGCTCTTGAGATACAAGTAGTGATAATACTTGATTACACAAAGCCATTAAATACATCAAAACCTTTCCTGCACAGGTAATAACTTGTTTTTGTAATATCCTTTTTTCCCCACCTTATTTTTAGAACTGTACTTTCCTTACTGCTTCCCTCTGAAGAGCAGGGGGAGGCAGATGTGTCCATGTTCAGAAGGCCAGTATGTTCTTACTGGGCTTTACCAGTGAGCTGCCAGTCTGTAAATCATGCATTTGTCTACAATTTTCAGATCTCTAAAGAGGGTTGAAGCTAAAGGACAATGTAAATGAATTAATGCCACCTATGGGAGCCTTTGTAGCTAAGGTCTGAGAGTCAGCATTTTCCATTGGGAGCTCCTATTTTTCAGGAGTTAGTAAGTTGGTCATAAAATCCTTGGCCTTGACTTAAAGGTCTCTCCAAGGGAGACTTCTGCCACTATTAGTCTGGTTTGCTTTCAGTATTGAATTGATGGCTGGGATACAGCTCTTGTCATCCTATGAATTGATGGTTAGCTGTATTAAAGCATGAGTTTGCATGTCAGCCTATAAAAAAGACTTGTTTGAATATTTTTGACAACAACAATTAAATGCTGGTATTAGATGATTGAAGCCTGTTTCTTGTATCATGAATTCTGTTTTGACCTATCAAAGGAGGCAATAATGCAAGTGTTGACACCTTGTCACTTCTCCAAAGGAGCATCATATGCATTTCTACCCAGATTCCAGTTTTGTATCTTCAACTGTAAAATAGCTAGTCCAGAAATAATGTTAAACTGGTAACAGGAGACTGAATCAAGCATGCAAAAGCAAGAGTGCACTCCAAACAGAAACCTCATGCAATGTGTTTTTTGGAGGCATGCACCTAGTCACTGTGGTGGGACATGAGAACAGGGTGTGGTGAAACTCTTGCTTTTGTGGTGAGGTCCAGACTCAATGTGACTCATGGACTGTGTCCTGTCAGGCTTGGCACCAGTGCTGTGGGTGGTGATAGGTGTGAGAGGTTCAGGGCCAGTTTCCACCATTTGGCAATTCCATGAAAATCTCTGTAACCAGTACAACTTCCATATGCTGTTTAGTCTCTGCTAGTTCACATTGCATGTTTACTTTAAACCAAATCTTTTTTTGCTGAGCATGGTGCTTGTATTGGTTTAAATAAAATGTTTAATTAAGAGGTTCTAGTGCCCTGTTTTAATTGATAAGTAACACATTTAGCATGGGTGTCTGTTTGGGGGGAAGCTATTAATGCTAGGCATGACCTTTCTTCCTTTTCTCAGCTTCTTGCAGTTTGTTTTTGACTTGTAGTGTGATCTTCAGTCTTGAATGTGCTCCCTCTGCCTTAAAATAATTGTTTCTGCCAGTGCTGAAGAACAGCATTAATGGGTCACAGATTAGATGTGACAGAGGCAAACCTGTCAGGTGAGAGAGCTCTGTGAAGGAGAAAATGCACAGCTGCTTCAGCTCATAGAATCACAGACTGGTTTGGGTTGGAAGGGACCTTTAAAGGTCATCTAGTCCAACTCCCCTGCAGTCAGCAGGGACATCTGCAACTTGGGCCAGGGTTTCACCACCCTCAGCATCAAAAATTTCTTCCTTCTATCTAGTCAGAATCTCTCTTTTAATTTAAAACCATCATGCCTTGTCCTGTCCCAACAGGCCCTGCTAAAAAGTCTGTCCCCATCTTTCTTCTAGGTCCCTTTAAGTACTGAAAGGCTGCCAGAATGTGTCCCTGGAGCCTTCTCCAGGTTGAAAAACCCCAGCTCTCAGCCTGTCCTCACAGAGGGATTCCAGCTATCAGATCATTTCTGTGTCCTCCTCTGGCCCCAGCACTGCAGGTGACATCTCCCCAGAGCAGAGCAGAGGCACAGTCCCCTCCCTCGACCTGCTGGCCACACTGCTTTGGATGCAGCCAGGATGTGGTTGGTTTCAGGGCTGTGAGGGCACATTGCTGGGCCATGTCCAACTTTTCACCCACCAGTACCCCAAGTCCTTCTCCTTAGTGGTGCTGCTCTCCATCCCTTCCTCCCCCAGCCTCTGTTGATACCAGAGATTGCCCTGATCCATGTTCAGGACCTTGCCCTTGCTGAACCTCATGATTTTAAAGGTTCTCTTCATTTCTTTCCCTGTTTGAAGCTGCTGTGCAGAGGGACATGTGCTTGTGGTAGCTGTAGCAGCAGTGGGTGTCTGTGCAGCCCAGACCACTCCCAGACTGTGGGGCCTGGGAGAGGTCATTCTGCTGCCCTGTCAGAGACATCTTCCACCAGCCAAAGGGGAGCCACCACACAGGGTGGAGGGAGGAAGGCAGAGGCAGCAGTGCTGTGCTACCAGGCTGTCTCAAAAGACCACTTCTGAAGGTGCCTGCAGTGGCACACTGCTGGGTCATGCCCAGCTTTTCACCCACCAGTACCCTCAAGTCCTTCTCTGCAGGGCTGCTCTCAACCCATTCCCCAGCCTGTATTGACACAGGCTCTTGAATGGGACCTTGGTCACCTGAGTATGTTGCAACATAATCTGTTGCTAAAAGCTCTGAAAAAAACCTAGCTAGGTTGCTGTGGGAGAAGTGGTTGTCAAGAACAGCTGATTAAAGGGAGGGAGGGGAGAAAAGGAATAAAAAGCTCCCATATTAAATGGGGAGGTCACCTGTGGAGCCCTATGACATTCTCTGTTCATGCTGTATGCTTAACTGGAAAGAGGCAATAGGTTACTGGTACTGCTAGTGCTAGATCATTGAGACAGTCAAACCAAATGCTGACTACAGACAATTGCAAGGAGATGGAGAGTTATGAAGTGAAGGGCAGCTGCTGTCATTCAGGAAAGGTCACTGGCTTGCAATAGTTATATGGAAAGGGCAGTGAGTGGTCATTAAGTCAAAGCTAGAGAAGGGAATAGGGATCCAAATGGAAAACTTCTGTGCAGCAGGACAAATCTGCAAGGTACATGTAGGCTGTTTCACACACCACTGGTGCTCTCTTCCAGGGCTAGAAGGAGTTTGCCAAAGAGGTCTCTTGACTTTGCAGGATCTTTGGGGATGATGCATGAAAGAGGAGAAATGTGGTTAGTTCTGGATTATTTAAGGTGGCCCTCATCCCATGGAACAAAAATGAGGACAGTGTGGCAGGTGGGCCATCCCCTGCATGTGTTAGTTTGCAGTTGTCACCTGCAGTTCAGTGATGCTCCCCAGGACCTTCTGCAGCAGCAGGGGAGACTTCACATGTGTTGGGACATTGAGAGGATTGCCTAGGACACCATTCAGTAGCTGTGGGCATGCAGCTGTAGAGACCTAACAGTAAACTCAACGAATCTTTGGCCTAGTCTAGTTGGATTGTACCTCCATGTATGTCTCAGCTGGTAACAGTCATTTCTCTGCAGGATCTTCACTTAGGGCATGCAACTGAAGAGCTGTGAAGATGATACTAGCTTTTAGTTTTGCCAGTTAATACACATTTGTATCTGCCAGGTCTCTGTATTGAAAGATTGAGCCTAAGGCTGAGCAATTACCTACCTCGATTTCCCCATGAACTCCCAATTTCCATTCTGTGGAAAACAGGGAATGAAAATGGTGAAATATCATACTGTGAAAATTCTCTGGTAGTGGGTAGGATACTACTGGCATCTAAAATTGTATTCACATCTCTGTAAACTTGGCCACTGTTCTTCTCCTAGGTTGGAAAAAAACCCTTGAAGATCATAGAGTCCAACTGTTAACCTAACCCTGCCAAGTGTTACACCACTAAACTAGGTCCCTAAGAACCACCTCCAGGGATGGTGACTCCACCACTTCCCTGGGCAGCCTGGGCTAATGCTTGACCACTCTTTCATTGAAGAAATTTTTCCTAATATCCAGTCTAAACTGGTGCAGCTTGAAGCCATTTCCTCTGATTTTTGTAGGCTTTCTTCCATATCTGCTCTTCCTTTTGGTGCTCCTAAGATGATCTTGTGGAGGTCACAGAATCACAGAATATTAGGAGTTGGAAGGGACCTCAAAAGATCATCTAGTCCAAGCCCCCTGCCTCAGCAGGATTCCCTAGACCAGGTCACACAGAAGAGTGATCCCAGGCTGTTTGCTGCAGTGTGGCTATGCAGTATCCTGTGCAGCCTAGCCTTGCCCTGACTAGGCTGTGTGTCTTTTCTGTAAAGTGAAGGAGGTGATGTTAATACATTTGCATAGATGTAGTTAATTAGTTGGTCTGTTTTGTCACACTGCAGGGGGATTGTCTCCTCTGGACTCTTCTGTCATGTTTCATTCCTTCAGGGACTGCAAACATACTCTAGGTTAACCCTGTTCACCTTTGGTGGTAAGTGAGACATCTCGTAACAGGACTGAGCTCTGCTGCAACTCCCCTGTGACAGCTCAGAGCAGTTCCTCAGCAGGAGCCAGAGGGAAGAGGAGAGCAATTACCAGCCAGAAAGACTCTGAATGCAGAACAGATGTGAGCACTGGGAAAACAGCATGACTTGTCTTTCACGGCAAATTTACTCCTGCGATGGAGAAGTCCCATCAAGGCTTTTTGAAAGGCACACTGTTAAATGTTCCTGCTGTTACGTGCCATGGCAGGCAGCTAGCAGCATGAATGCAGCTTCTTTTCCCTTCTCTGCAGTACTCAGCTCAATAATTAATACAATGCACCCTTGAAATCCTCATGACAAACAGCATCTGTCGTGATCACCTCTTTTCTGCCGAAAAAGGGGGAGGCAGCAGAAGAAAATGGGGCAGAAAAGATTCAATTGAAAGGGAAAGGGGCACCAGCCATCCTACACTTTCACTGAGGCCTTAAGAGGACAGAAGTAGAGCAGAAAGTTAGGGGTCAGTGCCTAAGGTCAGTGAGCTGAATAAGGAACAAGGGAGACTTAGCATTGCTTCAACATAATGTCTAATTTTAAATATCCGCCGTTGGAAACCGCTGCTGGATAATTGGGAGGAGAATGTGCCTGCCTTGCTCACAACTGCAGCCTGCCTGGCCATCTGCTCTGCCAGCAACAAATCCTGGATTGATCCACCAATGTGATTAATTCAGCTAGGAGGACTGGATCAAGGGATCAGCTCCAGACAATATTTATACCCTACCTCCAACTGTGAATGTGCAATTGTTCGCTTCAGAAGGACAAAACAAATTGTAGAGCTGCATTACTGGAAGAATAGAGAAAGAGATGCAACCACTCAACAGCCCTTTTTTCCTTTGATGGCCTCATTCCAAGGTCTGTAAGTACAGTCTAACACAAGCCATGGCCATGAGGTGAAGCAGAACTCTTCTCACTTTCCAGAGAGCTTCTGCATCTTTATTCCCTGTGCCAGTGCTGCTGTTTGCCCTCCTTGCTGCAGTTTAGTCCTAAGATCCTGGAGATACTGGCTCTTCCAAGATGGCCTGGACAGGGAGTGATGGAGTGGGAGCCAACCCACCCCAACCTGCTCCCTGTGCCTGAGGTTACTGCTGGGAGAACTGGTACTGATCTAGGGCCAGTGTGGGGCAGGATTTAAATCTTAAGAACAACCAGGGCTGTGGCTTTCTAGCACTGGTAGAGCTTTGAGCTGATTTGATAATACAGATATAGCTGGAGAGATCAAAACCAAGATTTGTAAAGGAATTTAGCTGTAGATGAAGGCTTTTGAAATCCTACTTAGTGTGGTTTAAGTGTGCAAATACACATTGGGCCTGAAGGTGCCATACTCAAGGCCACATGGGATATTTATGGGAGAACAGGGAGACCAAAACCTCCTTTGGCCCATGCTGACTCTTTTTTCTCTCTCACAACTTTTCAGGCATGCTGCAGACCACCTCCTGGGACTGAAAGAGCTGCTTGGGGAAGCAGGAGGTTGTGGTAACTGGGCTTTGTCTTCTGGCTGTTGACAAGATGCTGAGCCCTGAACAGCTTCTGTTTTGATACCAACTCAGAACTGTATGGATAGCCACTAACAGGAGCTCTAGACAGCAAGAGAAAAACAAACCCTGGTATTAAAGGACAGGTTGAGTATTCAGTATTTAGCCTAATAAAAGAAAACAGTTGCCATCTGACAGTAAATGTTGGAGGGATTGAGGCCATGAGTGGATTCCATAATGAGCTGTGATGACATGCCTGGCAGCATCTGTGTTCTGAAACTGATTCTTGTTTCTCCTGCAAAGGAATTGATAACATTAATTTGTTTATGTGGTCACATATATAATGGTAAGGAGTCAAAGCAGGGATTCTAACTGTGAGTTAATTAGAACAACAGGAACAGGTATGTGCCAGTTTGGAAAGGAAGTTGTTGCTCTCACAAGCCCAGGGACCTTTTCATCCTGCTGATCAAAGATTGAGCAGTGAACCAACATCTTCCATCCTGATGCAGAAATGAGGTAAGTGGGTGGGGAGATTGTGAGCTTTTGCTGCTTCTGGTGTGTATTTAAAAGGGTGTGCAGAAAGGTGACCTCTGCTAGACTACATCAGAGATAGCTGAAGAATCTCTTCTAAACTGTAGATAAATAACTCAGCTTGTCCTCTCCTGGAAAGCACTAAATGAAGTCTTTCTTAAAGTCAACATTATTATTATTACTGAGTTCAAT
Organism: Galbula dea; assembly: GCA_013399015.1. Taxonomy (NCBI): domain Eukaryota; kingdom Metazoa; phylum Chordata; class Aves; order Piciformes; family Galbulidae; genus Galbula; species Galbula dea. The sequence goes on along the minus strand of VWZX01001149.1, from coordinate 782,408 downwards.
AGTAGCATTAGATTATTTCCTGATATCTATAATTGAAATAAACCTTTTTTTTCCAGGGATGTTATTTTTTATGCTGAAGAATGTGGTAAACTCCTGTATTTCTACCAAGACAGAGCAATTTCTTTGCATTTTCATCTCCCCTCACAGCTCTCTGCCCAAGCCCTGTTGTCATGACCTGCCAGAGTCTTCTTTTCTTCAGCTAAATCTTCCTCATGAACAGACTGTAACATGCTGAATTATGACTGATTCTGTGACTGTTTTCTGATAAGGACAAATACTTGAGAAGGATTTAAGATGAAGTGAAACAGCCACTGACATTTTCCCTTGAGATTCTCTGCTGTGTCTTCCTTCCATTGTTTCCAATGTTTAATCAGAGGCAATTCTGAGAAGATACTCAGTTGTTTGATATGAGATCCCAAATAAATGAATGAAATGAGCATTGATTTTAGACCCTTTGCTACAGAATTTGCTTTTAACTTCCATTTTTCTGTTATCATAAAAAGACAAGCTGTAATACAATCTGTAAGACAATAAATCACTGGGGTTGGAAAAGACCTCTGAGATCATCTAGTCCAATCCTCCACCCAACACAACCATGCCCACTATTAAACCATGTCCCCAGGCACCACCTGAACACATCATTCAAGATCTTGTTGCACAAGCTTACAGCTGCCTTCCACTTAGTTCCTGACCAGATAATTGCAGTTGGATGGTATGCAACCATCAGAGGTAATGAAACATTGCATTCCTGAGGCAGAACCAGCATTAATTGCAAATGCAAGTACATGGCCACCACACCCTTGGCTTATTTTATCAAGAGCATCTTGGTATAATCCTGGGTAAAGTTCCCTAGTGCCTTGAAGTACAAATTTCTCTGTTACAGGTGATGCTTGTACTGGGTCTTGTGGAAAGCTAGATCTCTTTCATGAACAGTGTGAGTAGACTCAGTGCCAAAGCATCTGTAATTCTGCAGGGCTTTGTGTCACCAGGGGTACTCTAGGTATAACAGTTGAAGCAGGGGTGGTCACTACATCTAGTGCCTTTTTAAGTAAGTGTCTACTTGAATGGGTAAAACTGCTGTTTCCATATTGGCACCAAAGACCCTGTCTGAGGTGTAACAGCCTCTCTGCACCTATCCTCTGTTTCTTTACCTCCCACAGATTTGGTGGTGCAAATGACCCTCCTGGATGGCTTAGGAAAAGCCAAATGGGGAGTTTGGACACTGAACATCAGGTCTTCCAGCAAACTCTGGTCAAATGGCCTTGGGACTAAGTGTAACTGTGCACCTTGAGGCTACTCAAAGTAAGACATAAACAGTGTGCTGATAAATAAGGCCTAAGGAAGTGTCAGTGGAGTTATATGTAGAAAATGAAGTTGTTGCAGAGGGAGACTTTGGTGCCCTGTTGTTTCTATCTCACTCCTCAGGAGTGAGGGATGAGGAGTGGTCAGGATGTGGCCATGATGCACTGCCAGGGGCTCCAGAGCCACATCTGTGTGAACTAGTGGTACCAGCTGCCAGCAAAACAACCCTCTCCATTACCCAAGGTTGGTAGCCCAAGCAAGAAAAGGTACACCTTTTCCTCTGCAAAACATCACCATGGTGGTTGCTCTCTTCCTACTCTGCCCTATCATCCCAGCAGGGAAGGAAACCACAAGAGGCTCAGCCCTTACTGATGTTCTCATTGCCTGCTGGTTGTCATCTTGCCTGGCCCCTTGGAAGGGGACAAGAAGGCTCCTGTGGCAGAGCCTGGGCTGGCTGCAGTCACCTGTCTGTACTGCAGTACCTGCCCTGCCCTCATCCATTCTTTTGTTTTCTTACCTTTTAATTAATATTCACTGAGAGTCATTTTGAACTCTGTTTCCTGGGTTTCACAGGACCTTTCATTGGTTGTAGTGACACTGCAGTGCTTTGATGGGAGTGGTTTGTGGACCAGTGATTTCATACCAAAAGATCAACGTGGTGTTTGCAAACAGCTCATTTGCTACAGTTTCCCCCTATATTTTGGTAAAGGAAAGAAAGGTTCTGCTCATCTTTCATGGTGACAATTAATTGTGTGTTAAGCTTTCCAGCAGATATCACCAGAAAGCATTATTTACTATGTGGCATCTGTTATTTGGATGGAAATCATTACTTAGGCTGCTTGTCTGGAGGAGATGATTGCAGCAATACCACCCAGACCTTCCTTCAGTGCAACAAGTCATTGCTCAAAACTGAAATGACTTTTACATCACCTTGCTGAAGGAAAATATGGGATGTTCTCCTCAGTTGTTTTTCTCCTCAAATTATTTTTCTTGCTATTTCTGAGCAAGCCCCAAATGGTATCAGTTTGGGATTGTATGAACCAGTTACCCCTTTACTATGGGGCACACACAGCACACCCTTCTCCACTCTTTCTTCCTAAGGGACATTTGCCATCTCCCTTTTCTCCAGACATCACTCATGCTTACCAGGTAATCTGCTCTGGCAGGGCATTACATTTATTGTGGTCACATGCCTGTCTCCCATATTTTACCCTGAAAAAACTTTTCTTATCTATCTTTAGGCCAAATTCCATTTTCAGGTTGATTTTTACACAGAATGACAGAATCCCAGACTGGCTGGGGTTGGAAGGGACCTCTGGGGATCATCTAGTCCATCCACCTGCTGAAGCAGGGGCACCTAGAGCAGGTTGCCCAGGATCATGTCCAGGCAGGTTTGTGATTTCTCCAGAGAAGGAGAACCCACAGCCTCTCTGGGCAGCCTCAGCCAGGGCTCTCTAACCCTCACAGGAATTTTACCCTCCTGTTCAGATGGAACCTCCTGGGTTCCAGTTTGTGCCCATTGCTCCTTGGCCTGTCCCTGGGCATCACTGAGGAGAGTCTGGCCTCAGCCTCTTGCCCCCACCCTTTCGATCTTGCTCAGCACTGAGCAGATCCCCTCTGGGGCTGCTCCTCTCTAAGCTAAGCAGCCCCAGGGCCCTCAGACTTTCTTCCTCCCAGAGATGCTCCACTGCCCTCAGCATCTTCCTAGCCTCTGCTGGACTCTCTGCAGTAGTTCCTCGTCTCTCTTGGAGTGGGGAGCCCAGACCTGGAAACACACACTACAGCTGTGGTCTGACCAGAGCAGAGGGAGAGGAAAACGTCCCTGGACCTGCTGATCACATTCTTATTGCACCCCAGGACACCCCTGACCTTCTTGGCTACAAGAGCACATTGCTGGTTCACGGTGAACTTGTCCACAAACACTTCCTTATCTGTGGAGCTGCTTTTCAGCAGGTCAACCCCTAGCCTATACTGGCGCACGGTCTTTCCTTGCTGTTTGGCCCCGAGGGGCTGCAGAGGTACATTTGCACTCCCCGCCCCTCACACAGCCGCTCACCGCAGCTTACCCTCGCTGGCGAGAAGACAAACACCCCCACGACAAAATGGCGGCGGGCGCGGTGCCGGCGGTTCCCGGCAGAGGGCGCTCGCGGCGGTGCAGGGCGTTGCGGGATGGCGGCTGCGGGCCTGTCCCGGCGGTGAATGATCGCGCCCGGCATCCCTCGCGCCGCTCCCGGCCCCGCCGCGGTTCGCCCGGCCCCGCCGCCATGGCCTTCACGTTCGCCGCCTTCTGCTATATGCTGGCTCTGCTGCTCACCGCCGCTCTCATCTTTTTCGCCATCTGGCATGTGAGTGTCTGTGTGGAGAGGCGGTGAGGGATCCTCAACACCGTCCCTCCCGCGCGGCCTCAGGGGCCGCCTTCCGCCTCTCCTTCCCTCCCGCCGCCGGGGCTGAGGAAACGGCTGCCGGGCCGGGCTGGGAGCGGGGTCTGCTGATGTGGCTCTTCCCCGCGGAGCTGCCGCCATTCCCCATCTGGAGGCTCTGGGAGTTCCCGGGCCCCTCCTCTGCGGAGGCCGCCGTAGGCCGCGGGGACCGAGCCCGGGCTGTGTCTCCCCGTCTATCCTAAAGGGTATCCCCACAAAGGGGCAGGAGGCTCTTGGGGCTCTCTTCTTTCCCTGGGGGCTTGTGGGGTGCCCAGCGTCATTTCGGAAGGGTTGTCCCGGTGAGGGCCTGTGCCGCTCCCCCGGGCATAGCCTGGCGTCACGGAGCAGTGGGATCACGTCTGGTCCCCACCTTTGTCCTTCTCTTGAGGAGCTGGAAGTCTGCCAGTACTTGTATACGGATAAAATGGATTTTCAAATCCTAATATACATCCGTTTTGTTAAACGGTGTTTTAAATGGGTGCAGCCTCTTTAAAATAGCGATGGAAAATGTTTTAGTCTGAAGTCCATTGGGCTGCTTATTAAACAGTGATAATGGATGAAGTGTGGCATTCTTTTCTTGCTTTATAGTGAGACTTAGTTTTTGAGATTTAAAACAAAAAAAAGACTATTTTTGGAGTTTTCTGTTTTGAGCCAGACACAGGGAGAGCCAAATGGGAACCTACCATGGCTCTGCTGTGGGACACTGCCCAAAGAGAGGACCAAAGGAGGATGTTGTTCGTGGCACTGTTTCAAGCTTTGTAGTTATCTTTAACACAAAGCCTTGTGCTGTCATACTAGCCCTGTCCTCTAAGCATATTGGGGCTTATATGAATATCAGTTAATCTCCTATTCATAATAAGTTGCTCTTTTAATGTTTGGTATGACATTTGTTCTGTGGAAGTGTCTTTTGTTGTGTTTCATGCTCCCTCTCTGATTTTTTTGTGGTGTGAAAAGGTTAAGTGTCTGGTTTTTAGGGATACACTTTTTGGACCTATGTGTGGGGTTGGCATTTACTTTGGGAGTAATGAAACAAAACATTGGGCTGCTTTTAAGATTGCTGTTGTCTTTTCTTGATTAATGATCCCTGGGTCAAGCTCCTGCTGGCAACCAAGAGAGTTGCTTGTGAGGTTTGGGGTCAGTGCATGAAGGAGGCCTGTGTACAGTGAGCAGGGTTAAAAGCTGCTGAAGGGGATGTTGGAAGTTTGTTGCTGGTGGAGAGGTGAAAAGGTAGAGTGTTGGGCAGAGAGAATTGAATGCCTGAAGTGTCTTCTGCTTACTTGTTTTTTACAGTCTGTTTCAAATGTGTCTTACCTCTGGGTTTATGACATTAGGACTCTGGAGAAGTGATGTTGCTGACTAGAATGGCAGCAGTGGAATGTTACAACTCTGGGCCAAAATGGTACTTTTTGTGCTTAAAATACATTATGGCTCCTGGACAGAAGAATCACAACTGTTTCATTTTTTTTTCCTAGATTATAGCATTTGATGAGCTGAAGACTGATTACAAGAATCCCATAGATCAGTGTAATACACTCAACCCTGTAAGTAGCACACTAACCAGTTCTTTAAAGAAATACAAGTAAATTGCTTATTTTTAGTGTTCTCTCAATAGAATCAAAGTAGGCTACAGGATAGCATTGGGGTTGACAGAACCTAGCTGTTTGGTACCAGTTGTAGGGAAAATTCTTTGTCTGCTTCTTTACTTTCAAGTTGACTATTCTGACTGTTATTAATCTGATCTTGTCAGCTGTCACACTAACATTCTTTCAATCTGCTTTCTACATTTTCGGCACAAAGACAGTTGAAAAGGTCAAAAAGATTAAAAGAGTCAAAATTGCATTAAAGGTGTGTACTGCTTTTCAGTTTTAACTTGTTTTCCTGCCCCTCCCCTTTCATTTGGTTAGGAACATTTGTAATACTATGAAGCTGTTTTGTTTAGTGTGCCTGTTCATCTGCTCGTGGTTTGTTTGTTGGGATTCAGAACAACTTCATGGATTTCCATGTTTTGTGCTAAACAATTCTGCTTGCTTACCCAGTGAAGTGGGGAAAACTGTTAAATGCCTGTTATGTGTCCTAGGGATCAGCTGAAGTAACTTCAGAGAGGTATAAATAGTGCTTTTCAAGCAAGATTTATTCAACTCTGAGATTAGATTATATTAACCAAGTAAATTCTGATCATCTTTGAGGACTGAGTTGGGCATAATGTGATAGGTGTTATCTTCACTCTTTTCTTTCATGTTCCAGGATCAGGAGTGTATCTTGGTGGCCTCTTGGATGCACTCTGGCACTCCTTAGTTTATGGGGAAAAAAATTGAGGCAAACTCTTCACTTGCATCTGTAGCAGGCCAATAATAAAAGGGATGCTTGTTAAAGAGCACATACTTTGTTACAGCAGAGTGGGGTTTTTTTGTGCATTTCTCATGGTTTTTACTTTGGCTTGGTGTGTGCCCAGGCTGAGGTAGAATGCAGAGTGCAGCCTGGGTGGTAACTTCATCATGTTTTGAAGAATTAAGTCAATGATGCAAATGAAAAATGAATTTAGAGTAGCTGGGGGGTGGGGCAAAATGTGTGTTGGAGCACATAAATTTACAGTGAGCATTCCAGCATGAGAAGGGGTGGGGAGGAGAAGAGGTGAGAGGCAGAAGAGTGTATTGCAGAGAGTGAGGTTTGCTGCTCAGATAGCTGTGCATCTAACAGTTTCCCTTGCTTGGTCTGTTCTACAGTCATTTCTGCTACAGTCTGGGGGAAGGCAAAGCCTCATTACATTTATGCATTATGATCTTAACTGCAAGCTCTGGAGTATTACAATAAGCATGTTTAATGCCAATCTTAACCTTCTGTTAACCCACATGCATGGAGTCTTTATTTCTATGGTAGCTTTGTGAATTGACAGTATGAAATAACTTAATATTTGCTGTCCTTGTGAAAGTAGATTAGCCACTGAAATTGCAGTTCAGATCCAGACACTTGAAAGGATCTGGGAAATGATGCTGGACAAAAAACCACCAAAGTGATGTTTTCCTCTGCAAAGAATCAAAAATCCTGCTAGGAATTGAGACACCTCAGAAGAAAGATTAGCCCAAAATAGTAACTGCTTAGTACACTATGAAACCTCTTCTTCCCTGCTCTTATTATAGTCCTGTCTCCTCTCAGCAACAAGATTTCTTCCTCCCTCGCTTCTCTTGATAAATATCAGGGCAGAATAGGATGCAGTTCATTTCCCTTTAGGGAGGATAAAGGGTGGTAGGTTTGAAAGCAACAGATACTCTGCTGAGGGAGTTGGGTATCATAAACACAATAAAGCAAAATGTGTTTTCAGATGGATAGTGACATAAACTACAGATTTTTCAGACCTGGTAAATCTGTCTCAGCAGGCTGCCAAATGGCTTGTGTTTTGGTTAGGGTTGTTGCTGTACTCTAAATAAATTGCCAGGTTGTAAATGGTAAGTATACAAACAAGAATCTGGATGAAAATATTTACTTGAAACATTTTGTGTCTGAGGGCTTATTGTTGTTGTTGTTGATGCAAGTTTGCTTTGTTTGGTATTCTTCACTGAGAGAAGCAGAATGTTGCAGTAAAGGAGGTGGTGAGAATGTCTGTTGTTAGTTTTTAGACCTCTAGGAGGATATTTTGGGAATTTCAAAGAAGAAGTCTCTCTGCTTAGAGAGAATGAAAAAAGAAAGTATAAACCATGGAAACTTTAGTGTAGTCATCCTATGCAGCATTAGTCATACTACAGAAAAAAGAGGGGCAGAGTGTATTTTCAGAGATCCCAGACTGGCTGGGGTTGGAAGGGACCTCTGGGGAATCATCTAGTCCAACCACCTGCTGAAGCAGGGGCACCTAGAGCAGGTTGCCCAGGATCATGTCCAGGCAGGTTTGTGATTTCTTCAGAGAAGGAGAACCCACAGCCTCTCTGGGCAGCCTCAGCCAGTGCTTTCTAACCCTCACAGGAAAGAATTTTACCCTCCTGTTCAGATGGAACCTCCTGGGTTCCAGTTTGTGCCCATTGCTCCTTGGCCTGTCCCTGGGCACCACTGAGCAGAGTCTGGCCTCTTGCCCCCACCCTTTAGATCCTGCTCAGCACTGAGCAGATCCCCTCTGGGGCTGCTCCTCTCCAGGCTAAGCAGCCCCAGGGCTCTCAGCCTTTCCTCCTCCCTTCAGCTTCTCCCGAGCCTCTGCTGGACTCTCTGCAGTAGTTCCTTGTCTCTCTTGAGGTGTGGAGCCCAGACCTGGACACTACCCCAGCTGTGATCTCACTGGGGCAGAGTGTGTGGGGGTGTGTGTGTCTATGCCTGCACAGACACATAGACATTTGAAGTCCTTGGGTAAAAATGGAATATTTTTGATGAGGAAATATTTTAATGGTCCTGAGATGAGAAGCCATAAGCTTACAGATCTGCTTCTTTCTGAATTGGGTGATAAAGGAGTAAATTATATTGCTTTGGGTAGCTTGTTGTAGAAAATTTTAACTCCTCTGTTGGGGCTGAGATTTTACTGGCTCTTTGCATGTGTTTAATCTATGTACCTCTCCATAATTATTCTTATTAACAACACTAATGCCACCTAAAGCATTTCATGCTTTCTCTAATTTCTTAGTCAAGTGATAATTAGCTCTGTGGGCTTCTGCAAGACAGCATGATGCTCTAAAGCATGCACATTAGGTACTGGGGAAGAAGAATGAAGCTGGCTCACACGCCCAGAGTTCTCTGTGCGTTGCTGCTGTTGGCAGCTCAGTGCTTGTCTCTGGGCAGACTGGGCTGCAGAATGGCCTCACTGCTGGTTTGGGTTGATGAAGTTCTGCCCAGGATCTCACATTTTGGCAATAGACTGAATTGAAAAATTGGGAATACCAAAACAAAGCTGTAAAGAAGGAAAACACAACCCATCTTTTTGCCTCTAAACTGTTACATGGAGCATGTTTCCTACTGATATTTCACTGTTGCATGAGCAGAAATATCTCAGTGATCTCTTTTGTTGTGAAGGTCACAAAGTGTGGAATCTGTTAACAGTGCACTTAATTTTTTTTTTGATTGCTTCTCTTAAATTATTGATCTGAGCATTTAATTTGATAACTATATCTTCTTGGTTCATGAGTGTCATGTGAAAACAGCAGTGCACATACTGCTGGTTGCTGTTTTCACTCTCTGCAGTCTTGTTCTTGTTAGTGTTCATTTTCAGTACTGTTTCTTTTAAACCATAGCTTACCTCCAAAATAGAGTAGACTCCACACATTTTGCTTGGAGTTATCACAGTTTCTAACTCATGTTTTTCTTTTCCAGCTTGTCCTTCCAGAGTACCTCATCCATGCATTCTTCTGTGTTATGTTTCTCTGTGCAGCAGAGTGGCTTACACTGGGTCTCAATATGCCTTTGTTGGCTTATCATATTTGGAGGTAATATTGATGAGTCTGGTATCTCTGTACTCATGTTAATTGTTGCTCATTCTCCTGTTGCAGTGCTTCCTGTGAAGTGGTCTGTGTCTTTGGCAAATAAAGATGCTTTCTGGTACGACAGCGAGGAAGTTTACCTCATGGCTATAAAATAGGAACCATCACTTTGCTTTCTCTGTCATTTTGATTTGTTGTTCTCTTGTGCTGTGCAAGAATGGAGTTGTGCTATGTGTGTGGAAGAGGTGGCATGTCAGAGGTCTGCTAGCACTGCAGGTTCCTGGTGTGGATCTCCAGCAGAAGTGAGGCTCCTGCTTTCCTCCTACCGCTGAGACACAGGCGCTGCTGCTCCTGCTGCTGGTGTTCTTCCTATGCAAGGGGATGCTTTGCTTGAAGTGTGACCCAGCAGAAGAGCTCTCACTGTGTGGCTGGAGCTGTGCTAGTCCTGGTGTGAGGAGGAATTGGAGCTGGGGAGGCAGGAACTGTTCCTTTTGCTAGCAGCCTGCAGTAAACTACCATTTCAGGGTCATTTTTTATTGACCAGTATGAGTATTCCTTCTGCATGGCAGCCAGCATGTGTTTCATTAAAGAGCAGAGGCTGTGGGTTATGTAGGGTTAGACATTGGTCTCTTCTCCAGCTTGTCCAATCCTTTCATAAGGAATCCCATTTTTCACTTATTTGTAAGTTGATCCTGTTTTCCTTTTGGTGTACCAGAGTTCAGCATGGTTTAAGGTTGAGGTGAGCTGTTGCAGCACTGTCTGTCCCAGAATCCCAGACTGGTATGGGTTGGGAGGGACCTCTGGGGATCATCTAGTCCAACTCCCCTGCTAAAGCAGGTTTCCCTAGGGCAGGATGCACAGGATCACATCCAGATGGGTTTGGAACCTCCCCAGAGAAGGAGACTCCACAACCTCTCTAGGCAGCCTGGGCCAGGGCTCAGCAACCCTCACAGCAAAGAAGATTTTTCCTCCTGTTCAGATGGAACCTCCTGGGTTCCAATTTGTGCCCAGTGCCCCTTGGCCTGTCCCTGGGCACCACTGGAAAGAGATTAGAGTCTGTGAAAGCTCTTCCATAGGCACATCTAGTTGAGAGCTTCCTGTTGCCCTTGCCCTTAGCCATCCCCTCCATGGAGCTGAGGGACTTTGCCCTCAGGGATGTGATTCCTTGTCTCAGTTCTGGTATTACTTGGTGGGTGGGGGGCAGGAACCAATGTTTCCCATCACCATCACCAGAAAACTAACTGTGCATCACTTTCAGGTACATGAGTAGACCTGTGATGAGTGGCCCTGGTCTGTATGATCCTACAACCATCATGAATGCAGATATTTTAGCCTATTGCCAGAAAGAAGGATGGTGCAAATTAGCATTCTACCTTCTATCATTTTTTTACTACCTATATGGGTAAGTTTTTTTTTTCCTCTCTCTCCCATCTAATCTTCAGTCAGAAATCTTATTTCAGTGCACAACAGAGATTTTGTACACAGGACTATGTAAAATGCCAACTTCATAGAAAAAGAATCCACAACTGCCAAACATTCTGTTTCAATCCACAAGTCTTAATTTGGTCAGAATTACTATTTTGAATCTGTGTACCATGACTGGAGGCTTGAAAGCTTCAAACTTTTTGTCTTTAAAGCATAATATAACAACCTCTCCCCCAACCCCCCCAGTATTTTCATTAAGCAACTGGGCCCACTGATGTTTTTAGAGTAGATATTTTAATCTATATGTGATTTTTGTTGAGTCAAAGGTAGAAGAGTCATTCCAAGAGTTAAAAGGGGTAGGAGGTCCAAGAGTCAGTGCCACCACCTGGTTCCTCCTCCCAGTTCTTCCTTCAAGCCAAAGCCAGCTCTCTGCTTGGTGTTCACATGGCTCTGGTGGCATGGCACCAGCAGTGGTCTACTGTCCTCTTTCCTCTCAGCATGCTGCTCTTCTTAGAGCATAGCTGGAGGAGCTCAGGCTTTCAACATGCATTTATACAGGTCTCCCTGTTACAACATCACTGGCTTTAGTGACAGCTGGTTGTTGCATCAGTTCATGTCATGCTTTATAGTGCCCTTCTGATGTGTCTTGTGTAAAATCTTCAGTTGCAATCATAGAATCATCATAGAATCATTAAAGTTAGAAAAGACCTCTAAGATCATCAAGTCCAACTGTTGACCCAACACCACCATGCCACTAAACTGTGTCATGAAATGCCACATCTGTCTTGTCTGAACACCTCCAGGGATGGAGACCCTACCAGTGCCCTGGGCAGCCTGGGCCAATGCTTAACCACTCTTTCAGTGAAGAAATTTTTCCTAATAGCCAACCTGAACCTCCCCCTTGGTGCAACTTGAGACCATTTCCTCTTGTCCTATTGCTAGTCACCTGGGAGAAGAGAACCCCCCATGCTGATGATGGGTTACCTGCCTGTCCTGCAGGCTAGAACTGGGCTTGTAGAGCTCACTGCAGCAACAACCCTCACCTTGCTACAGCCTCCTTTCAGGGAGTTGGAGAGAGTGAGAAGGTCTCCCCTGAGCCTCCTCTTCTCCAGCCTAACCAACCCCAGTTCCCTCAGCTGCTCCTCACCACACTTGTGCTCTGGACCCTTCCCCAGCTTTCCCGTATCCCTCATGGATTCGTTCCTGTAGAATTCAATGACTATTGCTAATCAAATGATGCATCTTAACATTTATATTTCTTTTCCAGCATGATTTATGTTCTGGTGAGCTCTTAAGAAGACATTCAGCAAGCTTTGTTCCAGTTAAGTGCATGCAAAAGCTCCACAACATGGATTCTTTCCAAGGAGAAGCTCCTAGCAAGATGAACTGCGGCACCTGCTGCTCACGTTTGCGTTAGTAAACAATGACTCCCCTCTTTTACAAAGGTTTCCACCTTTTATACTTGTGGAAAGACTCTTTTCTTATCTTTTCCTGGGACACTGAGATGAAAACCTTGCTGTGTAAATTGATGTCAAGATGACTGGCTTTGGAAAAGTTTTGCACTCCGTTAAGGAACAGCCATAATCTTCACGTAGGGATGGGTTACTGACTAGCCTTAGGACACTAGGAATCTTCTGTAGGCTGGGCTTTGTAGTGGCTCCTTTGGACTTGTGTATCCAACTCTTAACTAGCAATCTGCTGTAGCTGTTGAGTGCTTGGGAAGGACTGGAACTGCTGGGTGTGTTTTAGGCAATGCTGGGCTTAAGAGATGAATTTGTGGGCACAGTTGCAAAAATAGAGGTGCTGGTTTGGTTTGTTTCTTTTGGTTTCCACCTGGTTAAATCTTTCCCTGTCTTCACATGGTTCAGAGACTTGGATATTGGCACCCAATGTTAGCCTTGCTTTAATCTCAAGCCTGTGTCATTGTCATAGAAGTTGAATTGTCCATGAGGGAGTCAAATGAAATGGTGATGTATTTTTTTTATGATTTAATTTTTTAATCTGTGCTGTCTTAGTAACAAATGGACAAAGCTACCACATCTATCAAGTCCAACGATGAAAATACTCTTTAAGAGTAATACAGACCTTTGCAAAGCAGAAAGTGAGATTGTGAAACTACCCTGCTGTTCCTTAGTGCAATAAATAATAATAAAAACCAAAATCTCCAATTCAGAAACGCTACTTCTTACCTGGTGCCTTGTTTTGTTTTGAAATTGAAGAGGGAGTTGCTCTATGCCTCTGTTTCAGGGTGAATAATTGCATTGCCTTTTAAAAACAGAACACTGAGTCAAGCTATATCTGGACAAGGGAAGCTCTGGTTTCCTGCCCTTTTTCTTCTGTTCTTTGATCTGCAGATAAATTGTAGGTGAGGCAAGGGGAGGATGTTTCATCTAGACTGATAATACTGCATTGTAAATTGTGAGCTGCTTAATTTAGGAGTAATAATTAGGAATCTTTTTCATTTACTTGTGCTGGAGAATAATGAATAGTTTCCCAGTTCTAGTAAAATGGTTTTTGTATAAACTGTGTATTTGTTCACTTTGGCTCTTTTGGGTGTTAGGTGCAATAAAAGTTGTATGGAGAGCTGCACTGGCTTCAGCCAGAAATCAGAGAGTCAGTAAGGTTGGAAAAGACCTTGAAGATCTTCAAGTCCAGCTGTTGGCCCAACACCACCATGCTGCTGAACCATGTTTTGAAATGTCATCTCTACATGGTTTTTGAACACTTCCAGGGATGGTGACTCCACTCCCCTGAGCAGCCTGTTCCAATACCTAACCACTCTTTCACTGAAGAAATTGTTCCTAAACCTCCCATAGCACAACTTGAGGCCATTTCCTCTTGTCCTGTCACTTGTTTCTTGGGAGAAGAGACCTCACCTTGCTCTAACCTCCCTTCAGGAAGTTGTAGAGAGTGAGAAGGTCTCCTCTGAGCCTCCTTTTCTTTAGGCTAAGCAACCACAGTTCCCTCAGCTGCTCCTCACAACACTTGTCCTCCAGCCCCTTCACGAGCTTTGTTGCCCTTCTTTGGACACACTCCAGCACTTCAGTGTCCTTGGGTGTGTCTGTTCCAAAACTGAACCCAGGATTTGAGGTGTGGCCTCATCAGTGCCCAGTCCAGGAGGCCAATCCCTGCCCTAGTCCTGCTGCCACACTAGTGCTGACCCAAGGCAGGATGCTCTTGGCCTTCTTGGCCACATGGGCGTACTGCTGCCTCATCTTCAGCTGCTGTTGACCAGCAGTACCCTTAGGTCTTTTTCTGCTAGGCAGTTAACTAGCTGGTTTCCTGAAGCACTCAGGAGGAAAAAAGCACTTACAGAATTAACTTGAAGGAAACAGAGGATGACAATATGGCAGGGGACACCCAGGATGGTAACACTTAACTGACAGGAACCACACAGCAATTCCAGCCTGGAGGCAACAGGTCCTTGACCCTGCTGGTGTGTCTGACAGTGCAAAGCACTAAGGGTGACATGGACTTTCTTCCCACAGCCACAATTTACCTTGCAGGGTGTCAGAGGACACCTGGGCACTGGGATGAATAATCATTGCTTCCTTGAAATAGGACAGAACTAGTTTAGATGTTTTCTTCAGGAGTCTGTTCATGGTCTTTGAATGGACACAGTTAAAACAAGAAGGATGTGGATTGCTACAGGCATGTTGCTGTGAGATTCTGTCCAACCCACAGCTGTTTGTTTACTTTCTCTGGTGTTAGCACACAAAGGAGCTGTGCCAGAATCTTGCCCACACAGCTACAGCAGTGTCTCTTCCTACCATATTCAGATAAACCTCCACCTTGGTTAGTCCCAGATCTTCAGTGTCAAACCATCTTCTGTTGGAACAAGGAGCCTCATTCCCAAGTACCACTGAACACACCAAGAGCAGAACCATGTTTAGAATGAGCTCTTACTAGTTTATTAGGGCTGAGCACTCCAGCAGGAGAATTGTCATGCTTTACTTGACTTTGGTTTAATGCTAGAGCTGAGGGGTTTTAAAACAGCTCTACGATGTAATTTTTACCTAGCTGCATTATCCCAGCCTGACTCTCCTACAAATTCCCCCAGTACTTGGCACTCATGAGGCCACACCTCAAATCCTGGGTTCAGTTTTGAGCCCCCTCACTCCAGGAAGGACACTGAGCTTCTGGAGCATGCCCAAAGAAGGGCAACAAAGCTGTTGCAGGGTCTAGAGCACAAGTCTTGTGAGGAACAGCTGAGGGAACTGAAGTGGTTTAGTCTGGAGAAAAGGAGGCTCAGGGGAGACCTTCTCACTCTCTACAACTTCCTGAAGGGAGGTTAGAGCAAGGTGAGGGTCAGTCTCCTCTCCCAGGTAGCAAGTGGCAGGATAAGAGGAAATGGCCTCAAGTTGTGCCAGGAGAGGTTTAGGTTGGGCATTAGGAAAAATTTTGTCCCTGAAAGGGTTGTCAAGCATTGGAACAGGCTGCACAGGGAAGTGGAGGAACCATCATCCCTGGAAGCATTCAAAAAACATGTAAATGTGCTGAGGGCCATGGTTTAGCGGTGACCTAGCAGTCCTGGGTTAATAGTTGGACTCAGTCGTGGAGGTCTTTTCCAACCTTAATGATTCTGTGATTCAAAGGCAGTAGGGAAGGAGTTATCCTTCACCCCTCCCTTTTCTGTCCCCTACAAACTGCAGGAGAACCAGCTTATTCAGACTAGAAAGCAGTGCTTAGTTGCGTAGAGTTACAGGCTAAGCTCTGTTTCCTGAGATCTTGCCTTCACATCCAATTGCTTGTCTCCATTCTCATGCTACATTGACCAGAGACAAGTCAAAACGGGATTCAGTCACTGCTGTGACAGCCTGTCCTTCCTTCTTGGCAAGCTCCCTGAAGCAGCCCCTAGGATGTCAACATGAAAACATCAGGACATCAGCATTTTAGTGGCAGCAGACACGTGTGCTGTCAGTACTGAGAGATGTTAAATGTGAGGCAGACATTGGGCAAGAGTCATTATATTCCAAACAAGCTTATTAGGCATGCAAGCTGCCAGCAGAACAGTAATGAACACACACACACATATGTCTTTTTAAGGCAGTGAGTATTAAAGTGCCAAACAGAAGAAGATACTGCATGTCCTGTAGCATCTTTTCCCCCCACCCCACTACTATACACAAAGACATAGATGTGAGCAGTTGTTTCACACAGGCAGGAGCAAGGAGAAGCTGTAAAGGTCAGGAGAGAGTGAGGTGCCTCCTCCAGGTGTCTGCTGCAGCCCTGCAGACACAGAGGTGCCCCGTGTCCAGCAGGAGTTATCGCGATACCGATCGTGATACTGCGTCCTTCGTTGCCACATGTGCAGCCAGGTTCTCTCGGTAGTCATGGAGGAAATTGTACTGCTGAAAAAGCACAACCAGATGTGTGATGAGTGCTCTGTACTTTTGGAAAAGGCATAATCCATCTTAACAAGCTGTTTGATAGCCCAGGATGAAAACTGCACCCTCTACTCCATTCATTTGTTCTTGTGCTTGCTCCATATCCTCTGGCATTTTCTTACCATTAGATACAGATTACATGGATCCTGGGGTTCCTCCTAAAGGGCACATGTGAGCTCAAGATAACACAAAACATGGTCCTCAGCAAGTGGGAGCTTCACATCAGAATTCAAAGCTGTTTAATTTGGGTCACCAAGACTCCATGATGAGTCCATGGTGCAGAACAGCCTTTAGCTAGTATGATGATGTACAACAGTTTGTAGTAAGAGTTCTTAGGTCAACTCATACACCCACGTGGAGTATTAATACACAAGTATTCAAAATGAGATCATGTTGGTCAGCAGAGGTTAAAAGGACAGATCCTCCACTCCAAGTGGCTGTGAAGGCTTCTAATTATTTGGTCAGACCCTTCCCTGCCTCTTCAACCTGGGGTGCAAGCTGCTCCCCCCACCTGCCCCCTGGGTTTGGGGAAAACTGGTTTTCAACAAGTTGTTTAAACTTAAAGATTTACCTTCCAGAAAGGCTCAGAGCTAACCAAGAGATGGTCTTTAGGCAACCCTCTCTCCTCAGAAACTACCATCTTGTAAACTTTGTAAATGTCAGCTCCTCTTTCCTGCACACAGAACTGTTTTAAGAGCTTAACATCTAGGATTCTTGTCAACAGAAATATGGACCCAGACTAGCTAAAAGCCCTACTCAAAGAAGAAAAACCTGTTCTGTTCAGCAGCTGAGGACTCCTTCCATCTAGGTTCTAGTGCTGGGGATACTTACTGCCAGTATATGGACGTGATAGCTACAGAAGATGAACATGGTCAGCTGAGTTAGGAAGATGGAACAAAACCAAGGCAGAAGAATCAAGCAAGATGTCCAAGTTGTGAGGAAAATGTGAGCAACAGAGAAAGGGATGAGAGCTTAGTGAGTGATGAGCAGGGATAAGGAGGAGAAAGCAACAAGTTACTAATGGTGGTGAAGAGCAGACAAGGAGAATAGCTGTTGAATTCGGTAGAGGCAGAACAAGCAGCATGAAAGCAGAAAGCTAGAAGCAGCTCTAACTCAAGAGAACAGCAAGGACACCAGCTGTGGAGCATCTCTGAAAGACAGAGAAATGAAGGAGGGGACTGTCCAAGCTTTCCACTCTTGTTTTGACACATCTGTCACCTGCTGTAGGCTCATTACCTTGATGGTCTGTATTGCCCCAGGTCCTCTCAAGCTTCTGAGGTGATCTATTACTTGCTGAGGTGTGACGGCATCCGAAAGCTGAAGCAGGAGACATGCAGCTACTGTAAGGGAAAGGTATAGATGTGTAGATGCTACTGAGCACCTCCTGCTGCAGGCACTGTCACTTCTGCACAGTAGCAGGATTGTTCCACAAAACCTGCTCTAGAAGAACTCAACTTCATCCTATCTGGGTCACAGATCTTTTGGTGAATACTACTTGTTGGCACTGGCCTTGTCTGCCTGCTGCTCCTGCCCAAGCCTACAGGCTGTGGAGACAGGTGAAAACTCTCCCTCTTTTTCTTCCCTGCCTTTCCAGCAGCATTTGGGAGGCAAATTCTTAAAAGTCTTTCCAAGAAGTCCCAGTATACCCAGTTCATTCCCCTTTGTATCTTCTGGTTGCTTTTCTGGGCAGTATCACTACCTCTTCCTTCTGGGGCATATAGAGTAATTAACACCCCTGACAGCTTATGGGGGGGGATACTAAGCTGAAGAAAGATGCAGAAGAATAGGTTCATCTTCTTTGCTTGAGGAGATATCCAGGGAAGAGGGGAAAGTGCAGTCCCATCAGTCAGAGGAGACTAAAATTTGCAGTGAAAAGAGAGTCAGAATCATAGAATCTCCTGAACTGAAAGGGACTCACAAGGATCATGGAGCCCAACTCCTGCGTCTGCACAGGACAACCCCCAAAATTGCACCATGTGCCTGAGGGCCTTGTCCAAACTCTTCTTGGATTCTGTTGGCCTTGGGGCTGTGACTGCTGCCCTGGGGAGCCTGTGCCAGTGCTCAACCACCCTCTGGGGGAAGATCCTGTTCCCAATATCTAACCTAGACCTCCCTTGGCACAGAAAATGAGAGCTTTCTATCAGCCTCACTGCAAGACTGACTCTGCCTGACCCTCCATCCCCTCACCTACTACTCAGAGTACTTACATCACTCATCACAAAGAGTTTCTACACAGTTTCTATACAGGCAGCTAATGTTACTACCATTTAACACTGCCTTTGCCAGGAAATGGGCCCCCAGTATCTTAAGCAGCTTGCTACCTGCAGTGACAAGTTTGCACTGTAACACAGTCAAGCTTCAAGCAGAACCTGGCTCTCTTAGCCAGTGCTGTCTCATGAGAATGGGTTTGTAGGATGAGTTAGTGAGGCATTAAAAAAAGGAAAAGGCAACTGCTTACTGACACAGGAGCGTCCAAGGCCACCATAGCAGCTGAAAGAGAACAGAATGTTTGGTTGTTCCAAGCTGTATTTCACTCCAACACCTTCAGGAAGTAAATATTGACACAGTTCTTGCCTTGGTATAATCAAAGAGGAGCAGTGGTACAAGAAAGTTAGAAATTCTCCAGAAATAACTACAAGGTTATCTCCCATTTACTCTTCAGACCTTCCTTAAGTAGTGTCTGTCTAGAAAAACTGCAGTTTTCAAGTTCCTCTTCACTCATGGTAATAGTCCCAAAGGCACAGGAGGACAGAAGAGGGCATGAAAATGGATAATCTTAAATTTCCTTTAAATCCTACTCCAGATTCAGGCTTTGCTGATAGTTGTAAGCTAAGGATAGCAGCAAGGCTCTGCATCAGCAGGAAGCCCAAGGTGTCTGTGTGGGGAGCTGTCAGTCAGGGGAATGACAGGCT
This sequence comes from Galbula dea, assembly GCA_013399015.1. Classification (NCBI taxonomy): domain Eukaryota; kingdom Metazoa; phylum Chordata; class Aves; order Piciformes; family Galbulidae; genus Galbula; species Galbula dea. The sequence goes on along the minus strand of VWZX01001149.1, from coordinate 763,572 downwards.
GATCATTCAGGGACTGTGGAAAGCTCTTCCCCTCTACTCTGAGCTCAGCTACAAGTGTCAAAAGAAATTACTTTAACCCAGTTTCATGCAATTTAAGAGGGAATTCTGCACTGCTGGAACCCTGAACTGCTGAGTCCCTGATAAAGAGACCTAGGGTGTTTAACAACAGCTGCTTTAGCTTACAACCCATGTTGTGTATCTGATATCCAACTAGGTTAGCAGCAAGGAGTCATATGGTGCCACTTAACACACATTTTGAAGCACTTGCTGGAGAAAGCAAGAGGAAAAGTGGGAGGTTCAAAGCTTACAAAGGACAAGTTAGCTCCTAAAAGGTGCATGAGGAGAAACAAGCAGCTTTTCCCAGTCTGAGCTAACCCTAAGGAATGCAACTGTCATTTGATAGGGTTCATTTTCAGCTGGTCAGACATCTAGAGAGAAGCTGCTCTCTTTTCCAGGAGTGTAGGGTGAAAGGGAAGCAACCAGGACCTACTGTATTATTGTTTTCTGATTACTTTCCAGGCAGCTTCTGAGCTCTTCCAGAATGCTGCAGCACATGGCAATGTCAGGAGCATCCCCATCAGGAATGGGATAGTGGTGCACACAGATCCCATGCTGGTGGTAGGTGTCAATAAGGTTTGGTACTCGGTATTTTGAGAGCTCTCCTCTGGTACAAAGCACAAATACATCCTGGATCTCATAGTTCTTCAGTTCCTCTGCCAAGAGAGTAAGACACTTGCAAGTAAACAAAAGCCTAGCAAGGTTAAAGATAAACAGATCAGCCACTTGGTGGTGATTCTCTTGTGGGATCTTTGAGGGTAAGATAATAGGAGTTAGCAGTTTTGTACTGAGTCTCTCCCACACAGGCCTTCAGGTAACCCATGAGGAACTTCCTCAGTGCAGAGTGAGTCTCAAAACAAGCCTCAGTAGAAGGCACATCAGCACTCCCAACAGCCTGATAACCACTGCCAGCTTATGCAGGCTTCTGTCCCTTCTCCACTTTGACTATACCCAAACTCTGTCAGTTTTCCCATTACTCTCTGCTCTTCAAATCTTTACAGATGAAGACTTGGCACAAATCTCCACATAATTTCATCTTTTCTATCCCAATCTCACTTTTTGCTATGAAAAGGTGATGCCAAGTTTGTAATTCACCTTGATCCTAGTTGCTTTGGAGATGCCATCTCCTGCATGTGGCTTAGCAGACCTCATAGCTGCTGTGAAAGATATGCAGATACCTATAGAGCTCCAGCCTGGAAATATCTTGACTTCACTATTTGGTAGAGAAGCTACAGAAAAGATGGCACTGCACACTTGAAAATGATACCTAGTACTCATAATGGTGACTGTACTAGGGTATTTGCTGCCATCTCCAAGCACAATGTTCCCAAAACTAAGACAGACATCACTGCCAGACATACCCCCAGCAAGGCACAGTAAAGAACTGCCCAGCACTCTGACACTGTGCCATGGGCTTGAGATACCCAGAGTCTGGATCCTTATGCCCAGATTAGATAAAGAGCAACTCCAGCAGTCTGCAGATTGAGACAAGGTAAACCTCTAGCTGCTCAGTATCTTATGCTTTCACTTTACCTGCATGTTGTTCTTGCCCATGACATGGAAATGAGCAGCATTTATACATCACCCAGAATACTCACCTACATCCTTCTGAAGATTTCTTCTAATATCCTTAAATCTGCAACCTAAATCAAGTGAAGAATGACAATTACTGCTCCAGGCAAGTGACATTTATGGAATGGTTGCTACAGCTGAAGAGTAGTAGAGCATTGACAAATTCCCAACCCCCCAAAATCAAAGCAAGCAGCAAAGCCACACCCCAGACAAAACACAGTTCTTATTTTTGCAGTGCAGAAGCCAGTTTAAGCATCATTATCTCCTTTATACTGCAGTGTAATAGGATCTTTAAAACATCTACCAAAGGTTTAAAGCTGCTATGCATTTTTCAGATGAAGTTTGGTGTAACAAATCAGGGTACAGCTTAAAATAAAATCACAAAGAAACCCATCAAACACAAACCAGGAATTATTTGCCCAAGCAGTCTTGTTTCACTGTTGTTGCTTGTTATAACTAGCAAGCCAGGCTCAAAAGCCTAACAGACACTATGTTCTTAGCACTCTGCCACATGACCTTGCATTGAGGTATTCCCTAGATTAGATTTGGTATTTCAGAAACAGCAATTCCAGTGGTAGATTACAAAACAAGTCACTCTACCAAACAAATACAAGACTGAATTTTGGGGTACAAGGTATTTCCTCTCCTCAGCATCAGGCACGCCTGCAAAGTTTAGTGAATGTGTCTTACCTGGAAGGGAACATAATCCCAGTAACTCAGAAGGGTAAACAGGAGACAAAGACAACCTACCAAGAAATAAATACAAACCAAACCATAATTAAAAAATCAGAACAGAACTTTTTGGTTCTTTAAATGGAGATAACTCACTACTAGACATTCCTTTTCTGTGGGACCATGAGAAGAGTTACCTATCTCTCATTTAAGAATAAAAGGGAAGTATTGCACTATTATTTCCACAGCATCACATAAAGGAATCACATGTTTGGTAGTGTACTGCACCACATACCCCTGCCCAAGAGGAGAGGGTCCTTTTAACACTTGGGCAAGCATGGCCAAAAGCAACTAGTAAGTGCTTCTAAAAGCAGACTTGGCCCCACATCCACTGGCAGTTCAGCAGCACCAACTTAATTGTTTTTTCAGGGGCACCACAATCTCAGGCCAACCACAACCTCTGACTTCACTCTGTCAGGTCACCAGGGCCCAGCATGATATTTCTTCTGCAAAAAAACCCCTCCCATTTCACAGGAGAGGAATTTAATCATGGAATTGTTTAGGTTGGAAAAGACCTCCAAGATCATCAAGTGCAATCGTTAACCTAACACTGCCAGGTGACCGCTAAACCATGTCCCTCAGCACCACATCTACACATCTGTTCAATCCCTCTAGGGATGGTGACCACCACTGCCCTGGGCAGCCTGTGCCAGGGCTTAACAACCCTTTCAGTGAAGAAATTGTTCCTAATGTCCAACCTGAACCTCACCTGGCACAGCTTGAGGCCATTTCCTCTTGCCCTATCAGTAGTAGTAGAAAAGATCAACCTCCACCTTGCTGCAACCTCCCTTGAGGCAGTTGTAGATAGAAGGTCTCCCCTGAGCTTCCTCTTCTCCAGATTAAACAACCCCAGTTCCCTCAGCTGCTGCTCACAACACTTGTGCTCTAGACACTTCACCAGCTTTATTGCCATTCTCTGGACACACTCCAGCACCTCAATGTCCCTCTTGGAGTGAGGGACCCGAAACTGAACCCAGGAGTAGAAGTGTGCCCTCATGAGTGCTTAGTCCAGGAGAACAGTCCCTGCCCTAGTCCTGCTGCCACACTAGTGCTGATTCAAGCCAGGATGCTCTTGGCCTTCTTGGCCACACCGCTGCCTCATCTTCAGCTGATGTCGACCAGCACCCTTAGGTCCTTTTCCGCTGGGGCACCTTTCCAGCCACTCTGCCTGAAACATTCCTGGGGTCGTTGTGACCCTGGGGCAGGCCCTGACACTTAAGCAACACAATCTCCCGCGCAGTTTCTGAGGTTAAAGACACCCGCACCCGGCCAGGGACGCGTCTTACCAGGAGATGGGGAGCGGGCTCAGGCTCTCCTCAGCGAAGTCTTCATCGGAGGAGTCGCTGTCGACAGCTCGCATCGTGCAGGGCTGCAGCAAAAGGAGAGCGAAGAACTCACTTGGGGGCCACAACCAGTGCTGCCTCCTAGCCAAGGCGGCGCTAAAACAACCCCTGCGATCGCGACGCGACCCTCACCGCCTTCACCATCGCTCTGCTCCCCGGACACCGACGGTTTGAACTGTCCCCGCCCACCTGCGACATCTCATTGGCTGAGCCCTTCCCCATCATTCACCTAACGGGAAACTATCAACGGCCAATTGCGTAGAGAGCCGAGCGGGCCCGCCTTAAAGCATCGTGAGAGGAGCATTCTGATTGGTGAGCAGCGGAGGAGAGGCGGGCTTTAAGGGCTAAAACGGTGGGGATGGTTGTGCTGATTGGTTGAGGCGTTGTGTGGCGGGAAGGGGCGGTGTCTCGAGCCCCGTGTGACCGTTGGGAGTGAGGCGCTGCGAGGGCTCTGACGGGGGCTGGGGCGAGGGGGCGTGGAGCTGTTTCTCCTTAGGCCTTCCTTAAGGACCTTAGGGTCTTTTTAAAGACGGCTTCGCGTTTTTGATAGGAAAAGGGCTGATAGTGGGAACTGGGGTTGTTTAGCCTGAATAAGAAGAGGCCCATGTAAGACCTTGTTGCTCTCTACACACCATGCAAGGAGGTTGTAGTGAGGTGGGTGTCAGTCTCCTCTCCCAAATAACAAGCAATACAGCAATAACAAGCAATACAGCAAGAGGAAATGGCCTCAAGTTGAACCAGGGGAAATTTAGGTTGGATATTGGGAAAAATTTCTTCCCTTAAAGAGTTGTTAGACATTGGCCCAGGCTGCCCAGGGAAGCGGTGGAGTCACTGTCCCTGGAGGTGTTCAAACCATACACTTGGTATTTGGGGACATGATTTTGTAGCATGGTGGTGGTTGATGGTTTGACTTGATGATCTTAGAGATGTTTTCCACTCTTCATGGTTCCATGATTGGGTTTTTAGTGGCTTTTAGTGACATGTTTCATAATTTGCCTAGGCCTTTTTACCTGGGCTGCTGTTCCTGAGGTAAATGTACAGGAAAGCCTGTAGAGAGCAAGGAGCACTCCTCAGGCTCCTGCATCACTCACCTTTTATTTCCATTGTTTCTAGTGTTCTCCTCTCTGCTGTGGTGTGCTTAGTGCAGATGGGTTGGGAGGGAGAAGTTGAAAGGAAGGGGTGGGCCATTCCTCAAAAGCGGCATCCAGAATCTACATCCACACAGGCTGTGACTAGGACAAGGAAACAGCTGTGAGCCTTCCCTCACAGTATGTGCGAGAGCAGGGATGTACCTGAGTGCTATGGTTTGGAGCGTGGTTTGTTGGCCCTTTTTGGCACTGGCATAATGGCCAGTGTGTGGCTGTGGCCTTCATGGCTGTAGGGAGGTTTTTAAGGGACTCACTTATGCTCTGCAGAAGTTTTGGGAGCTCAGTTCTGTGGGCAGAGAAAATAGGACTCTCTACAGCAGAAAATGAGCAATATTTGCTCTTTTAAACCATGAATGTAAGGTCAGATATTCTGGCAGCTGCAGGACATGTAGCTTCTGGGACTGTCCACACCTCACAGATGTGCTGTCAGTGTTGGTGCTTGGCTAGTTGACTCACAGCTCTGTGCAGAAGGTGCCTGTAGTGATGCTCTTGTGAGATCTCATGGAAAATTCAGACTAAAAGCAATTAGATCTCATCCTGCTATGGCTGCAGTCCTCTTTTTCTAATGTTCCATGTAAACAGGTTTTAGGGATGTTGCATGTGTTTGTCTTAGCCTAAATAACACAAAATATGGCTCCAGGAGAAAAAGATTCTGTTGGCTTCATTTTTAAGCTCTCCACGACTGCCCATGCTGAAGGCATTTTGCTAAGACCTCTTTTTGCACCATTTCTGGTTTCTCATGCCAGGAGCTGTGGCCACTAATGAAGGGGAAGAAACACATAAATTGATAATGCAAAATGTTTTTACAGAAGTTGTATTATGGCATTTCTATAGCCTGTGCTGAGCCAGGTGTAGAACTATGTTGTGATGGAGATTTTTTTGTGAACAAGTGTGGTTTTAGCTCTCACCTGGGGGACAATGTATGATCTCTGAGGCTTTCAAAGATGTTTGAAATCAAAGATATGGTTGTATCTAAATTCCTGAAGTGGTTTGAATTTGCTGGGATTCCCAGTGGTGCTAGTGCAAGTTCTCCTGGTGTGGAGACTTTAGGTTTTAGTTCCACATTAGAAACATTAGTTCTACAGCTGGAGTTTTAATGAAACCTGCCTGGGAAGGATTGTAGAAGTAAATTGGTTAGTATTGAAGGATTTAGGGTAGGTACAGGGACTAAAGAAACAGATGAAGAAACAGTCTGCAGAAGAGAAGGCTCTGAAGAGACCTTCTGGTGGCCTTCCATTATCTGAAGGGGGCTACAGGAAAGCTGGGGAGGGACTTTTTAGGAGGTCAGGTGGTGATAGAACCAGGGGAAATGTGTGTAAGCTAGAGGAGGGGAGATTTAGATTGGATATTAGGAGGAAGTTCTTCACCATGAGGGTGGTTAGACAGTGGAACAGGTTGCCCAGAGAGGTTGTGGAATCCTCATCCCTGGAAGCTTTTAAGACAAGGCTGGATGGGGTCCTGGGCAACCTGATCTAATGGAAGGTGTCCCTGGCAGGCAGGGGGGTTGGAGCTAGATGGTCTTTAAGGTCCCTTCCAAGTCTGATGATTCTATGATGAGAGGATCTAGGACCACTTTATGAGAACCCAGAACATGATACCAGATTGTCAAGGGTCAAGGAGGCAGATGTGCAAAATTTACATTACTGAGCATAATGGAGAATGAAAACATTGCAGGTGTTGCTGATTGAGATGAGCACTGGGAAGAAAAAAATCCTAAGAATTGAGGCAACATGAGGACAGCCAGCCCCTGGAGCTGCAAACATCCTTTTAGCAACTCCTACAGCCACTGCCTGAAGGAACAGGTATGTTGTTTGCTTCTTTTCAGTGTCTTTTTAGCTCTGGTCCCTTAAGAGTTTATGTACAACACTTGTACTGTTTGATACAGATGTGAAATTTGCTGTATTTTCCCCTTATGATTGATTTTTGGGGAGCAGTCCTTGTGGACAAGGTCACCATGAGCCAGAAATGTGCTTTTGGAGCCAAGGAGGCCAATGGTCTCCTTGGGTGTGTTAAGAAGAGTGTGACCAGCAGGTCCAGGGAGTTTCTTCTCCCCCAGTCCTCTGCCCTAGTGAGATCACAGCTGGAGTAGTGTGTTCTGTTCTGGGCTGCCCAGTTCAAGAGATAAAAGGAACTACTGGAGAGGCTAGGAAGATGCTGAGGGCACTGCAGCATCTCTGGCAGGAGGAAAGGCTGAGAGCCCTGGGGCTGCTTAGCCTGGAGAGGAGCAGCCCCAGAGGGGATCTGCTCAGTGCTCAGCAGGAGCTAAAGGGTGAGGTTCAAAAGGATGGGGGTGTCCTAAAGCATCTAGATCAGCATGTCTGGGGTGTGTTTTATAGGACAGAATAACAGGAGTTGGTCTGCAAGAAAATCTCCTTTTGGCAGGGATTCAGCAACATCAAGGCTTTGCCTTCTGGAAATATTTTGTCAGCTTGTGGATTGTGCAAAGTGAAGAAAATAGTCACAGAGTAGCTGGGTGGCTGAGGGGAGAGCAGGTGATGTTGTCTACCTGGAGTTCAGCAAGGCTTTTGACACTCTCTCTCAGAACATCCTCATGGGGAAGCTTAGGAAGTGTAGGTTAGATGAGTGGGCAGTGAGGTGGGTTGAGAAGCTGAAGGACAGAGCTCAGAGGGTTGTGATCAGCAGTGCAGAGGCTAGCTGGAGACTTGTAGCTCACAGTGTTCTCCAGAGGTCAGTACTGGGTCCAGTCTTCTTCAACATGACCTGGATGAAGGGCTGGAGTGGACCCTCAGCAAGTGATGCCAAAGACTTCAGTCACTTCTCATTTCATGCCTCAGTTTCTGGAAGTCAGAGTTTAGTCAGACTAATGAATGCAGGTAGTGATCCAAGAGATGCACTGCAGTGTCTCTGGGAGCATTCCACTGGTGGTATCACCAGAAGATTCCACAGGGCATCATTTCCACTTTGCAGATTGTTGGGTTTGGAGGAGAAAAAAACCAGAAGTGGAACCAAATTTCAAGCATCTCCTTTCCTCTCTCCCCCCCACCCTCTACTTTAAATTAGATGTTGGTAGAAAACTGTACCACTACATTATAAGCTTCTTATTGTGCCTCACAATGAGGAGATGAATGAAAAAATCTTGTTATGTGAGGTAGAACTATGTTGTGTTTGGAGAAACAGGTCTAACCTGAGGCACAAAAGGAAAGTTTAGAATTTCAAGCATAATTTTGGGAGCTTCTCTATATTTTCCATATCAGTACTTAGCTCTTCAGCTGTAATTGAGTTTCTTTTGCTTGGGTGTTGTTCTGAAACTGTGCCAATAAAACATTGAGGGCAATATTTGTGAACAGTGATTGTCTGCTCCAAGCCAAAGTGTTTACTGAAGGCAGATCCTTGGCAGGGTGTGATATTTCAGAAGAGCAAGCAACTACCTTCCTGCTCCAAATACTTTTTCCCTTCATGTGCATGTGGATTTTCCTTCATTTCCATCCCAACCCAAAGAGGTTTGTGGCAGACAGCTGGCTGGAGCCACAAGGCTCATGGATTGGCTGTCTTTCCTGTCCATAAAGCTTCCAAACTGTCATTTCTCTCTAGTGCTGAACAAAAGCACCCTGCTGAGAGCAGCTGTTGGCTTTTGGAGCAACTTCACTTGTGAATCTGATGTCACATGCTGCTGCTTCCATAGAACTGGATTTGGGGATTGTTTTGCCAGGAAAGTACCATGGAGTAAGAGCTGAAAGAAAGACTGAGGGGCTTATGCTCTGTCTAGCCCTACAAATCCTCCTTGTCTATGGAACCCTGATTTGGCCCTCAAGCTGGTGATGAAAAACAGCCTTGTAGGGAAGTAAACCAGTATTCTGGGCAGTTTTCTAGTGGTTACTGGCAACTCTGAGTGGAGATGAACTTCTGTGTCTCTGGTCAGGGTGCAGCCCTGCTGTTATAGAGACTGGTGATGATGTGTCACTGGGATCACAGTGCTTTGACTTGCAGTCTTCAATGAATCCCTGTTTTGTTTTGGATTGAAAAGTGAAGCCTTTGATAGCTACAAAGATGGTTTAGGGCTCTTTAGAGTCAAGAATTGTGCCATCCTGTGCAGCTGGTGGGTGATGGAGTGTGTTTCTTGCCTGTCCTTCTTTCCTCACACTTCTCTCATTTATGGATATATACAGAAGTATTGTTTTTCTGTTTGTGTTTAATACCCCCAAAATCATACCTAATGTGGAAAAGAAAACACTTTAAGAGTAAATGGTACTTTTTGGTTTGCTTCCATGACTTGTTCTTTCTTTAGTGGTCTGTTGATCACCTTGAAGAATCTGTTTGAATGGCAATGATTATTTAAAAGCAAGATTTTACCTAGTGGAAGATTCCTTTTGTATTTCAGACTGAAATTGCTTCTTAAATGGAGTTAAAACTAGAACTATTTTAAACTTAACTTTTTAGTATGGTCTGGTTTGATTATAACTGGACTATATGATCCCTCTCAGAATAGAGAATTGTGGACTGGTTGGGGTTGGAAGGGACCTCTGGGAATCAGCCAGGCCAACCCCCATGCTAAAGGAGGGTCACCCACAGCAGCTTGCCCAGGAGACCATTGGCCTTCTTGGCTACATGAGCACATTGCTGGCTCATGGTGAACTTGTCTTCCATCAGGACTCCAAGGTCCTTCTCCATGGAGCTGCTTCCCAGCAGGTGCACAGGGATTATTCCTCCCCAATGTTGAACTTCATGATGATCTCCAGAGGTTCCTTCCAGCCTCTACCTGTCTGTGATTCTGAGATAGCAGCAGAGATGATAGGAAGTTCCCAGACAGCTGAATGATTACTGCAGTCACTGTGAAATCAGCAGGAGATGAAGTTTTGAGTAAGTGCCTGGGAAATAATTCCATGAACCATAATGAAGGTAAAAGAACCAACCCAAATATTAAAATAAATGGTCATATGTTTAAATTGTGTTTAAAGTTCAATAGGTCAGGAAGGTTTTTGAAGATTCTTGCAGAGTGAGTCTTTTCTTTCTTCTTTTCATGCTGGTCAGTGGGAATATTATCAGAGCACAGGACTGAGTATGTTTACATGCTTTCTTTCTCAGCTTTCAGGGAGTTATAGTGAAAATTAGCTACAATCTCATCAACTGGGGTGACTTATGAGATACTTAAACATTCATAGTTCAGATTTTTCAGCCCAAGGAAGGATTCTGAGCTGTTGAAATGCAACTTGGAGTGGAAAAGTGTGATACCAATAAGAGTTACTTCCTGCAAACAATAAAATCTGATTTTACCAGCCTGGTCCTGGGAAGGCAGTGGAATGAGGGGGGAGTGTGGTTGAAGTCAGTGCCAGGGATTAGTGTCTGTGTCTTCAGTAACTAAAATATCTGGCTGCAAAGTCAGAGGACTCTCTTTTTTTCTTACTTCTGCAGTCATTCACTTCAGCTTCTTCCCTTAAACTGTATGCTGCAAAAAAGGAGCTGCCCTGAGAATACTTCCATAACCTCTGTAGGCAAGCTGTTCCAGTGTCTAACCACCCTCATAGTGAAGAGCTTCCTCCTAATATCTACTCTAAATCTCTCCTCCTCTAGTTTGCATCCATTCCCCCTAGTCCTATCACTACCTGAACTCCTAAAAAGTCCCTCCCCAGCTTTCTTGTAGCCCCCTTCAGATCCTGGAAGGCCACAGTAAGGTCTCCTTGGGGCCTTCTCTTCTCCAGCCTGAACAACCCCAACTCTCTCAGTCTGTCCTTGTAGGAGAGGTGCTCCAGGCCTCTGAGCTTTCTCCTGGTCCTTCTCTGGACTTGTTCTGGTGCAATAATTTTGACCTAGTTGCATTGTTGGCTTATTCATTCCACTGGATGATTTTGGATTTGTGGGCTTACTGTTTGTAAGTAGATTTAGAACACTCAAGGTCAAGATACTTTGAGATGTATGATAATACTTATTTAAGGATATGATCCCATTGAGCAACTGTATGTTTTCCTAGGAGTCTGGAAGGCTCTGGATAGCAGCTGGGGATAAAGCAATGCCTATGTGCAGTGAAGGGCAAGTGTAACCAATGCAGATGAGCTGACATCCACTTCCGTGCCCTCAGGGGGGTTGGGTACCGATTTCAGAGAGAGGAGAGAGCATGTAGATAATCTTCCATCCTTGGCAGCATTTTGCCTTGCAGTTCTTGCTCAGCAGTTGCTGGGTTCACTGAACGGTGTTCTTGTGAGGAAGAGAGAGAGAGAGGGATCGATTCCCAGGCTGTGAAGCCACCAAGGTTTGCAAAGCATCTTTGGGCCATGAGCTTCACACCTCAGTTCTCTGAAGGCTTCATCCAGGTAAGGGTGATCCTCTCTAGGTTGACTTTCTCCTAAGCAGTAGAGGGCGATCTTGTCTTAAAAATGTGGACGTTCTCCCTCTCAATGCCTTTCCTTTACAAGCTGCTGCCGAAAGGATGAAGGGTTTTATCTCTGGAAACATACAGGATCAGATGTCTCTATTATTCTCTGTAAATGTTATCTTTGTTAAAGATACCTGCAGTAACGTTCAGGTTTTACACCACACAGCAACATTTCTCTCTGTTAAGTGGGAATTACTGAAGTAAAATCATTGCAACACCCAGGAAATATCCTGAAATCAACAGGTTTTGGTTTTATTTTCACCTTAGGACAAAACAAAAAGATGGAAGCTTCTCAATTCATGAAATGTAGATTAAACTGGTAATTATTACTGATTTAGTAAGTTCCATGAAAATCAGGGAGAACATATTCTGAGTAAAGTTTGTCAACCTTTCTGTATGGAAGGTGTCTGCTCTTTATCTGTCCACGTGGAGATGGCTGGCTGCAAACTAAGGCACTAAGCCAGCCTCCAGCGTCCAGGTGGGAGTTCTGTTTACACAGGCTATTCTTAGAGCTGAGTATGCACCTAGGAGGAGCTGTAGCCTGAGCAGAAGCTAGAAGATTAATGCTTAAGTTAAGGCAGACACAAAAAGCTAAGAAGCACGTGAGTGGGTGCAGAATTGTTCTTTGGAATATTTTTCTGGTGGTAGAGTTTTCAAACCGTGGGTTTTAGCACACTTGTTTTTATTTTGTGTAACATTTTGTATTCCTAAGCTCATCTGGAAACTAGCCTGCTAAAGCATTTGGCCACTGTGAAAGAGAATGACTGAACTATTGTAGATGGCCTGACTTGATAAACTTCTTTGTCAATTAATCTGCTGCAAATGCTCTTAGTCTTCCAACTGGGGTTTTCCTCTCACAGCCCTCTGATAGTTCCCTGTGGCTCCAGGATGGAGCAATCCTGGGCAGTAAAGAGATTGAGATAATGACAGTCCATGGTGACAGCAGGGCTGGCAGAGCCAGCCTGGGGGAAGAAAGACACATAGTTGCCAATAGAAATACCTCCATCCTTTGGGAATTGTAGCTTGGGAATCAAAGCTGACCTCATAGACAAGAATGATGGAGAACAAGCTTTTGATTTATGACTAGATGAAGCTCAAAGTCTGCCCTTCTGATCCTTTTTTACAACACACCTTTTGTATTTTATATGAGCTCTTTCACTTTATTCTCAGAATGTTATCTCTTGGGGTATCATTTCTAAGTCTTTCAGTGTTGTAGTCCTTCACTCATCTTCTTCATAGCAAGTGTTTTGTTTTAAAATGAAGCTAAAATCCCCTTTCAAGTATCACAAATAAACTACCATTTATATTTAAAGTGACTTTTTAGCTGCTTTGCTTTATGGGGTTATTTTCTGGCTTCTCCTGAAACCTAACCCAATATTTGCATGCTCATCTAGGGCATCCCATTTACATTCACTGCTGCCTTCCTTGCCTCAAGTACTTGCACTTGAATATGAGAAAATGATAATTTTAATGCTGGAATTTATGGGTGAAATCCTTAGTAAGCTGTTGACCTCTGTTGAGTTCAATGAAGTTATGCTGCTTTTCACCACCAATCTCTAATTAAGGCATCCACTATAGTGATTGGAACAATATGTCTCTCTGCTAGGAGCTCTACTTCTGCTCCCTGATCATTTTGCCTTGTAGGTCTTCAGCAAAATTGTTAACTCTCTGAAAGTGTTAAAAATAGGAGTCTGAGTCTAAATCTTCCTGACATGTTCTTGTCCAAGTTCCCCACTCTTCATATTTTCCCAATCTTTGCTGTGTCCTCTGTGACAAGCCACAGAAAGGGCATAAAAAGTGCTTCCAGTGAGGTCATTTCTAAAAGGAAAGGACTGTGACAGTATTAGATCAAGCCCAGCTTTCTGAAAAGGAATGTTTCTGTGCATCAGCTGTGTCCTATCTGTGTTTGGGGTGTTTGGATTTCCACAGAGCTGTCAGTCTGTCTGTCATCTGCCTGCCTGTCTTCCTGACTTATATGGCTGTTGATAAATATGCTCCATTGGTGATTCTAAGGAAGTGACCTCATAAGTTTGTCTTTTTCAGCCACAAAGGTTTGGTTGTAACGTGACATTCCTTCCTATTCCTCTGCTTTACACCAAATCCAACCACTTGTGGCCTGCAGATCCTCGGTAGAAAGAGCAGAAAGAGACTGACCTTGACAACCTCATTTCTCATTCCTTTCTTGTTATAGGTAATATAGCTGAAAATGTGCTTTTAATTATGGTCCTAATGAAAACTGAAAATCCAGACAGACACTTGACAAACTCTGGTAGGCTTTAGATTACATTTGTGCTAACTACAAAGTATCCAGCTGGGTGTAACATTATAGCTCTTTTCCTTGAGCATCCGCCTGACTTAAGCTGTATAATTAATGTGTACTTTGGCTGGGGGTCAGCTTACAGTTGGTTTTTTAGGATTCTTACATTTTTTAAGATGTTGTAATGAAACAAATATGTTTATTACCTCTGTGCCTGCCTTCCCCAGGGGGACTTAATACCTGTGGAGGAATACTGGCTGGAGAGCTTGAATCAAATGCTTCTGCCAGCTGAGCCTGATGCAGCAGAAGTCTGTTTTGGAAAGGAGGTGGAAGAAGTAGAATCAAAGAGTGTAACATCCACAGATGTGTTTGACTTTGATTCACCTCCTTGGTAGGGGTTTGTTGGGTTTAAGTTATGACACAGATACACATTTGCCCCAAGTAGAAATTGTGAAGGGATTTCTTTGCTTTTGGAAAGGAGTTTGTTTTCAGAACTCCCCAACAAGAAACTGATGTTCTCAGCTAGAGCCAAAAGCACTAAAAGCAGATTCCCTGCCAGGCCCCACCAGTGCACCTTCATCCTGACCTGTCTTAACTCCACTGTTGCAGTTGGGCATCCAACTGCCCTGGCATGTGTATGGAATACTGTGTTAAGTTAAACACTGGTTTACATGATGTGGACAAATGCTCTCTTGGGACCAGACTGAAATTTGCTTTCAAGGAATTGTATTGTGATGTCAGGCAAAGTTGAAATTGGGTTGCAAATGATAAAAATCCCAAGACTTGTGTCACACTGCTGGTTTCAAGGACCTGTTGCAGAACCTGATTTTTTTACTTAATCAAAACATCAGTGTGATTCTTATGCCAAACTCCCCCAAACCATTTCTGCCATGAAAAGCAATGGCAGCAGCCACATTCAGAGTGGGGGCCTCAAGGTGTTACTCTTAGAAATGAATGTATAATGGTTTTCAAATGACCTCTTCTGGTGTGTTTGTGTGGCTGTTAGTGTGGTTTGCAGTCTTGTGTGAATGCACAAAGAGCCTATCTACCCAGCCCATCTGCAGCTGTGCTGTAGACTTGTTTGCTGATACAGATGATCTGAGGAAAGATTGATTTTTCTCTAACAGCCTCAGATGGTTTCTGCTTTCCCTTTTGGTGATCACAGAGCCAAACACAGAATCATTAAGGTTGAAAAAGGCCTCTAAGATCATCAAGTCCAACCATTAACCTAACACTGCAAAGTCCACCACTAAATCACATCCCAAAGAGCCCCATCTACACCTTTTTTTGGACACTTCCAGGGATGGTGACTCCACCACTTCCCTGGACAGTCTGTTCCAGGGCTTGATAACCCTTTCAGAGATGAAATTTTTGCTAATATCCAAACTAAACCTCCTCTGGTGCAACTTGAGGCTCTTTCCTCTCCTCCTGTGGCTTTGTACCTGGGAGAAGAGACTGACTCCACCTTGCTACAGTCTCCTTTCCTCTTTTTCAGACATGGATGTGACAAAAACCACCCACCTCAGTTTCTCCTGAGAACTATTTCATGAACAGCTTTGCTAAAGTTTAACAACTTTTTGGAAGCCAAACTGAGTTCAACAGATCAAAAGGTCTCCCCAGAGCTAGTAGGGCAAAGTAGGGCTAACAAGTGATTGTTTTTAAAACTTGCCTTCCTAAAAATGATGGATAGGTAGACTTCCTTATGGGCTGTACCTTGTCCTGGAAGCAGTTTTGGAAAACATGATGCTACAGTGATACATTTCCTTTGTTCTGAGGAGGGTAGTTTCCTTTTTTTCAGGAAGTTCCAATGAAACATAAGGAAAAACTTCTTTCCTGGGGGGATGCCAGAGCTGACCCAGGTTGCCCAGGGAGGTTGTGGAGTCTCCTTCTCTGGGGAGATTCCAAACCTGCCTGGAGGTAATTCTGGGCAACCATGTGACCCTGCTTTTGCAGGAGTGGTTGGACTATGTTATCCCCAGAGGTCTCTTCCAAACCCTACCAGTCTGAAATTCTGCATAGATTTAGGAAATAGCAGTCTTCTCATACATCTGTGTTCCAGAAACACTGCCCAAATTCAAGCTCTGTAGGACTAAATGCTACATTGTCATGCTCAGGGCCTGCAATCTAAAGTGACACCACAGGCAAATCCCAGCCCATGTTTCTACCACCACTGCTTAACTGGTTTTCCTAGTGTCTCCTGGGTGCCCATTTGGCATGGGGGAGATGTACCAGCATCAATTAAAAGCATTTCCCATCTCAGAGGAAATAACACCTAGTCTCCAGTTAGTAAACAGCTCAAAAAATGAATTAAACCAGATGTTGCTGAACCCTTGGTATTGACACACATGGTAGTGCAGCCTTTAAAGTGTCCCTCCTGTGGCCCCTCTCATTATATTAAGATCTTATTTCCATCCTGTAAACATTTAGGGGAATGATTAAGCAACAGTGCCCCATTCATAGCCCAAGTTACACTGAGGAAAGCTCATGGCTGCCTTCTTTCTGGAGTGCAAGTGTGTGCTGGGTGGGCAGTGTAATATCATTTGTTATTCCTCTAGCTGTTACTAAACATTACATGACTTACAGAGCAGAAGTACCTGGCAGTGGTTAATGTTTGTGCATTATTGGGTTTTGTTCATTATTATTCTTTGGCTAGCTTTCTCCCAGTGGTGATTTGGCTTCTATTTCTCCTTCTCTTTAGCCATTCTACTGAATAGTCCCATTAACCTCAGTGGAGGTTAATACATACTATAGTTTAGAGGCTAATATATGCTATAGCTACTATTACTATTATCTTTGTTCTCATTTTATTCCCATCATCAGCTATTTTCAGCTCATTATCTGGAATGAAGAGGTTGATGCTGAAGCACTAGTTCTCCATTTGCCATTAAATACCAAACACAGGCATGAGAGTAAACTGGTTTGTAGAGCAGCTTAGTATTTGCTGGACAGCACAGCACAAATTAATGGAGATTTTAATCCAGGATAAAAAAATGAGCATGCTTTTTTTCCAAATAAACTTCTTTTCCTATCAAATTAAAGACTATTTTGTGTGGATGTGGGATTGTTAGTCTTCCTGAGGGAGAGTGAAGGCAGGGAGGTGGGCTATAAACTTGTGGAGAGCAGTGAAACAAGAGTTGCAGTTCAAGGCTGCATCCAGCTGTACTGTGGACTGGGGCAATGTGCTGCCCTATGCCCATGTCTTTGCCATAGAACCCCCAAAATGTGCTCTGTGCTGGGTAATACCTCTGTTAGGTAATACTAAGGAGGGAGGTGTTGCTTTCTCAGCCTTTCCCCCAAGAAGTCAATGCATGTAAGTGATAAGTGGTCCTGGTGTGGAAATGAGCCACATGTTTTATAAGCAAGAACAGCAAATCTATGGAACTGCTTACCTAAATCAAGGCTGATAAGTGGTTTGTTTGTACTGGTTGTTTTGTGTACTGGGGTGCCCAGGTTGCCCAGACAGATTGTGGAGTCTCCTTCCCTGGACATACTCAAAAACCATCTGGATACAATCCTAAATAATGTGCTGTAAGTGACCCTGCTAGAGCAGGGAGGTTGGACTACATGACTCAGGTTGATGTCCCTTCCAACCTTAGCCATTCTGGGGTTCTGTGGGACACTGCCATGCAAGTGTAAGGTGGTGGGCATCTCTGAGAGAACTGGGGACAACTCCCTGCTCAGATGCCAGTAGTAGAAAGGACTTTTCTCTCTGTTTATTTTGGGTTTCTTGCACTGAATCTGGAGGACTCTGAGCTGTAGCTGTGTATCTTTGTATCTTTATGTCTTGCCTTGCTTAGTGACAGACAATGAGATGCTGCTCTTGGAGATGTCTCTTCCATGTTCATTTCCTTCTGAGAGCAGAGGCACAGAGCTCCTGCTGAATTCCTTGGAGATAGAAATAATTTACTCCAGTGAAGGCTTCAGTTGTAAGTGTTCTGTGTTTGGCCTCTGTATATCAGTGTCACAGGACAAAGCTGTTCTGGGGACATGGAAACAAAGGGTTAAATTTTCTGATTTCCCCACTCATCCATAACCATATTGCAGTTTTATGCTTGTGATACTTTATGTGGACCTTGGTTTAATTGTGTATATATAAAAGCTACAAATACAAATAGAAAAAGGAGGGCCAGCATGACAGTACCTTGCACAGGAGCTTTCATTTAAAGTGTTGGCTTGTTGAATTTGACAGGGTGTTTGTGCCTGTGATTTAGATGATGCAGCAAATGGAATTTACTGGGTAGACTTCTCAAATAGAGCAATGTTTTTTACTGTATAACATTTCAGACAAATGGCTGGAGGAAAGTTGGGACAGTTCTTTGATGGGGACAATGTTGGAAAACAATTAAATCTGTCTGGAATAAACCCCAAAATCTACATGCATCTTTACTAGTGCCATAGTTCTCTGAAAATCAAATGGACCTATGCATATTCCTCAAGGTTTGTATTTAGATCTGTGATTTATTTGAGCTTGCAGATCTGTGGAAGTAGGTTTGGGTTGGTTTTGGGTTTTTTTGGTTGGTTTGGTATCTTTAATTGTGGCTGATGTTTGTGTTTTGTTGTTTGTTAGGTTTTTGTCTGTGTGGGGAACTGTCTCTGTGTGTGTATTGATTTGCAGTAGCACAGGTGCCACCTCTTCCTGCACTGCAACATGGGGCACAAGATTTAGCAGTGACCTTGGTCTGCACCTCAACCCTTGGGAGTAACTCTCCCCATCAAGTGTTATCACTGCTAGAAGCAGACACTGCCTGTGAGAACATGCTGTTAACTTCAGAAAGTGCATCACTGAGAAGAGACTGAGCTGAGAAGTCAAATCACTGAACAAAATGAACTGAAACCAGGATAAGTGTGTAGAGAGTTAGGCTGCTGATTGGCAGATGCAGTCAGGTGTTTCATTCTCTGACAGCAGTTTCATTCTCAAATAACACTCTGCAAAACTTTGATCTGCAGATACTATCAGCTACTCAAGAATGGACTCAAAGAGCAAAGGCAGGATGCAGTTCCATTTAAATTGACAAGCAGTTTTGGGCAGCCAGACAGCTCCCTTTTGACCACACAACTGAAGAGGTTAAAAAAATTGAATTTTCCCCAAAGTTACTAGCACTGGCTACATGCTCCATGAGACAGAGAGAAAAACATCAGTGCTTGCCCTGAGGAGCTTACAGTCTAGATTACAAAGTCTGATTGTGTCATATTTTATTCCATATGACATATTAGCTTGAGCCTGGAATTTTCTCTTGAGCCAGTTTGTAGAGATTGATGCCTGTTCTCTGTTAGTTGACATTCATTGTCACACAGTAATTCAGAAAGGAACATGTGAGGAAGGACACAACTACTGTCTGAACTCCAGGAAAGACAATGAGTTGTTGAAGTGTACCCAAAGAATGGGAGGGAAGCTGGTGCAGGGTCTAGAGCACAAGTGTTGTGAGGAGCAGCTGAGGGAACTGGGGTTGGTTAGCCTGGAGAAAAGGAGGCTCAGGGGAGACCTCCTCTGTTTCTACAACTCCCTGAAAGGAGGTTGGAGCAGTCAGTCTCTTCTCACAGGTGCAAAGCAACAGGATGAGGGGAAATGGCCTCAAGTTGTGCCAGAGGATGTTTGGGTTGGACAGTAGGAAGTATTCCTTCTTTGAAAGAGTGGTTAGGCATTGGACCAGGCTGCCTAGGGCAGTGGTGGAGTCATCTTCCCTGGGGGGATTTAACAGGCATAGAGATGTGGTGCTGAGGGACATGGTTTAGTGGTGACCTGGCAGTGCTGGGTTAATGATTGGGCTTGATGATCTTAAAGGTCTTTTCTAACCTTAATAATTGTATGAACACATTCAGTTCTTAAGCTTTAACTCTGGATGACAGAAACATAACGTTTCCTAAATAGAATCCTGTTCAAGAAAACACATATATACACTTTGTTTCCTGAACTGGCCCTTTTAAGTTTTGGAGCTGGAAGAGAGTAAGATTCTCAACACATTAATCTTGGAAGTATAGTCATGAGTAATGGATCTGAGGATAGGATTTGGCACTAAACACTAACCACAATTCTAATGATTTTATAGAATGCTATAGAACAAATTTGACCTTTTTCAAGTTAGGGAAAAGAGATACATTAATGTTCTTCTGTCTGCAAGACCTAAATCACATAAATTCTGAGCTGTAAAGCACAGAAGAAAATATTTCCTTTCTCCCCCCATCATCTGGCTGTAAGCTTTCACTTAGAGTCCAAATATTTGGGGTACAAACTGTTCCTTACTGTACTTGCACAGCACTTTACAGAATCCCAGACTGTTAGGGGTTGGAAGGGACCTCTGGAGGTCATCTAGTCCAACCCCTCTGCTAAAGCAGGGGCACCCAGAGCAGGATGCCAGGATCACCTCCAGGTCTCCAGAGAAGGAGGCTCCACAACCTCTCTGGGAAGCCTGGGCCAGGGCTCTGGCACCCTCACAGCAAAGAAGTTTCTCCTCAAATTCAGATGGAACTTCCAGTGTTCTAGTTTGTGCCCACTGCCCCTTGTCCTGTCACAGGGCACCACTGAGTCTGGCCCCTCTTGGGCTCACCCTTTAGATACTGCTAGGCATTCAGAAGATCCCCTCTTAGTTTGCTCTTCTCCAGAAGAGAACAACACTGATGTTCCAGTCTTAGTTACTTTACTGCAGAAATAAGTTCACTTCTGCAAATGTAACCCTGCACAAAGCTGCTGGGCAAAGGCAGTGCTACATTCTGCTGCCTAAATGAAGTAAGTAAACTGCTTTGAAAAGCACAATGATTTATAATGTCATCAAGTGGTGGTTCCAAAAGTAGTGACAGATGGTTCTGCACCAACCCATGACTGTGTACCTGCAGCATGGCAACAGTCTGCTCTCTGGTACTTGGAGTTGCATTGTGTGTGGTGGCCCCTTGAGTTCCACGTGGAAGAGCTGTGGTGCTAGCTGATGGGCTGTTTTCTACCTTGGATGCAGAGTTTTTATGATGGCCAATGCTCTGAAACTCATTCAGGCAATAAATTTACTTGCCTTTGAGTTTACAAGGCAATAAACAGTTGAGGCCTTTGACCTCAACATTTACCAAATGCATTTGCAGCAGTTGTGTTTATTGACAACTATTTATAGGGAAGTATTTTATACTGAATTTCACATGTGAAAGAGAACAGTCAGTTTTGCAGCTCTTACTCCTCTTTCTGAATTCCATCTCTACTTCCTGTCTCCTTGATTTACTTTAATAGCTGAAGTTGCAGGTTAATGCTGCAAAATTCTCTGATATTGGCAAAATAATTAATTTAAATCTGTGCCAGATTTTTAGAGCTTTCTCTGGTTTTGTTTTGGATGACTGAGCTAAAGGTATACATATGCTACATCTTGCAAGGCATTGTAGGAGGCTCATTTTACATCCTCTTATTAATCTTACAAGGTATTTAGTAGCTTCAAAACAGTCCCTTTATTAGAACATGAAATATAAATATATATATATAAAAAAAATATATATAAATATAGAGCATGAAATATAAAGCATCATGGAAATATAAATGCATCATGATGCAGCATCATGGACACTGGGGCTTCTCTGTGCATCCAGAATATCTAGCAACTGGCTAGTGTTTGCTGTGTGCTCCTAAAACCCAAGAACTTTGTCCTGCTCTGCAAAAATCTCTGCAGTTGAGGATTCACTTCTATTTAGGCAAGTGTGAGATGGAGGCAATCAGCTGCCATACCAGGGTTGTTCAGCACAGTGAGTGACAGAGCAGCTGGAATTTTAACCAGCAAAAACTCACATAGTCCTGGATCTGCTCTAATTTATACCATGGGTTAAATGAGAGACTGTCAGGCCCTGGGATTACTGGAAAGCAGGAAGCTAACAGTGCTTTCATGCCTTCCTGTGACTCCCAGCTGAGCTCATACTAGGTGCACCTGAGTAACTGTTCCAAAACAATTCCTGCCTTTGGAGTCAATGCTTTTAAAATTGCACTGGCCTCCATCCAGCAAAATACTTGGAGTTAATGTTTAATTTCAGGCATGAAGCATGGGACTTCAGTGTGACTGCTCATAAGCTTAAAGATAAGCACATGCTCAAGTTCCTTGTTGGAAAAAGGCCATCATACTTTTTATCTTGCAGCATCATGCCAGTAAGATACTCATTTCAATCTGTTGAACTCTGGTTGCTTGAGTTCTTCTAGAAAAGTGATTTCAGATGCTGTGGAATTAGGGTCATTCATTTCTGAATAGCTCACCAGATTCTTGCCCCATGTAAGCTGCTTCATGCCAATTTGCAGCATTAGAGGATATGCTGCAGAGTTTTGATCAGGAAATTGTTACCTTGTTCTGCAATTGGACTTCTTTTTTTTCCCCCCTTTTGATGAAGTAGCAGTATAGATACAAGGCATGAATTCTTCAGTGTGAGGGTGGTGAGGCACTTGGAACATTTTGCCTGATTGGTGGTGGATGCTCCATGCCTGGAAGTGTTCAAGGCCAGGCTGGATGGAGCTTTGAGCAACCTGGTCTAGTGGAAGGTGTCCCTGCCCATGGCAAGGGGGTTGAAACTAGATGATCTTTAAGGTCCCTTCCAACCCAAACCATTCTATGATCCTATGATTTATCATTAGTGTCTACAGAGCAAGTGCAGCAACATTACCAAATCTATTAGAAAAATCATATTTAACCAGATGGTCAAACTCTCAGGTGGGTTACACCAAATAAGTTTAGAAAGTAGTGTCCTGTGCTTCAATAAATCACTCCAAATAGATCCACTGTAGGTTGTCATCCAGTGTTGATTTTCATCCATGTGACATGAAGAAAATGGGATTCTCTAGAGTGTGTCTGTCCACACAGGAAGAGATTCATATACAAGATGTTTTATGTATTTGGTGTGCTGAATGTTTAAATAAGTAAGAAAAAGACTTTATCAGTGGAGCTTCAGCTTGCTTTGTGAGGTGTTTACAGCCCATATCTCAGATTCACATGCTAGTGGTCTGTGGAAATAATATGAAATGTCCCCAACTCATGTGGAGGTGGTGACACACTGGAGTTCTGGGGTGGGACACCACTTCCTTGGCACCTATATTGTCTGCTTAACGAGGTGGCAGAGGTGTTGGGCTGGAATTAAAGTCCTCTGATGGGAAGGTGTAGGGGAAAGCCCATTGCTTTGTTGGGCTGGGTTTTGGATAAGCACCAGAAACCTCTTAAGGAAATCCCCTACAGAGATGTGTAGAGAGCTGCCTCATTATGGATGTTTGGCTGAGTTTGCTGTAAAGCACAGAGAGGGGATATGGGCCCTTCTGTCTGCAGGGGTGAATGCATGCAGCTTCCTTAGAGCTAGATAGGAGTCAAAGAAGAAAAATGACATGGAGGAGGACAAGTGGGGAGGGATAGTGCATTAGCAGCCTGACCATATGACACTGTAAAAGGCAACTCCAGATCTGTCAGCACAACTGTGTGTGGAGCAAGCCAAGGAGCCAGATGCTGTTCCTGCTCCTGAAAGACTATTTTCCACAGTTCAGCACTGGGACCTTGCAATATAAATCCCTGCCCCATGTGTGGCCATGGGTGTGGGACTGTATTCCTTCCTAAAGTAATGAATGTGGAAGAAAGGGAGGAATCTTGTGCTTCCTTGGTCTGATTTGGAAACTAAAACTGAATTAACTGCATTGCATAATCAATTTAAAAGAGGAGGGGGGGAAAAAAGGTGCTTTGTAAAACCTAGTGATTTATATGCTTAGGTAGCAGCATCTGCCTTCCCTGTCAGTGAAGGTATGTAAAAGTCATGTAGATGTGGTACTTGGGGACATAGTTTAGTGGTGACCTGGGTTAATGATTGGATTTGAAGATCTTAAAGATCTTTTCCAACTAAAATAATTCTATGATATGATTTTCAGGATTATGCTTCAGATGAGGAAGACTGAAGGTCTTGCTTTTTTTTCCCAATGCATTAATTTCACACCAGTGTAACTCCATTATCTCAGAAAGCACCCACTGCTCTTTTGCTTTCCATGAAGCTCAGCTTTTGCAGAGTGGCACAGGAGTGTATGGGCTGTCCTGAGCTTTGCTCAGTATTAACTTATTAGCAGTATTTACTTATTAATGGAGCATTTCTCTCTGTTAACTTCTGCTCTGTATCAGTAGGCAAACCATTCTTCTTCTCATCTTTTAATACTGCTACCCTTAAAAATACCTGGACAAGATCTATGTTCTACTTGTCACTGCTTCTGGCATTCTACATTGATTACCTGCAAAGTAAGTAACATTATCTATGGTGTTATCTGGAGCTTTACATTATAAAACTGCATTCTGAGTTGGTTTTGCCATTGTTACTCTTCAGCCATACCCAACTGCATTGTTTATGAGATCAGGGAAAGAGGCATTTTTGTTGTTGCTAAAATTAAGAATAGTTTTTAAATTATGCTTGGGTAAAACACTTGGACTTTGACATGGAAATGGAAGTTGTTCTGATATCAGAGGGAAATCTCTTGACATTCCTCTAAAAATTTCCCCAAATCTGGCCAAGCTCTGTAGCTCTCCAAAGATTTTAGTTCCCAGATGTTTAGTAGACATTTGCTAGAGTTTGGCAGCTAAGTTCTCTGAAGTTTTCATCTGAACTGAACAAATTCAGTTGTCTCATAATTCCCTTTCTTTGCTGCTAGTGCTCTCTCTGAGATACATAGGCAGGACAAATAAATGGAGGAAACACTTGATGGGAATTTCACTGGAGAAAATAGGAGGGAAGGAGAAAATAGAGGTAGCAGGAAATAGAAAATGATCTGAGTGGAGGCTATGAATTCTGTTCTCACCTCTCTGGTTTGAAACCAACCTTTTTACTTTTACTGGCTGCTATGCCAATAGGATCATAGCAATACCTGTGGGGAAGTGAATAATTCTGTATCAGATGCAGAGTTTAAAGGCCATGGATAGGATAAAGCCTGGGGCTCCATATTAGTGGAAGAATGGAAAGAAGTATTGAGTAACTGCTTGTTTTCTGCATGAGCAAGCATTTCTACAGACAGCTATCTGCTTGACACCCCTAATTCTTTCCTCAAGCTCTCCCTTACTTCACCATGAAAGAGGCAGTGGTTTGGTGGAAAAAAAATGTGCAAGATTATGCAGTGAAAACCTGTTATCATGAAGTGTGCTCAGAGAAGGGCTGAACAAAGGCAATCTCGATTTTGGAATCTACTAACTTTTGACATTGGCATTGCATTGTTAGTGTGATTTTAGCATAGGTTTTGGATGTCATAAGTGAAAGGGGTGTCTTTGAAGCCTGTTTTTCATCCTCAGCTCCAGTGAGGCATTCCCAATCTTTATCTGAATGAGCCTAAAGGGGCTTGTTTGTCAGACTTAAGACACAGTGACAAGTTGTTTACAGCAGCATTTTAGAAAGCAAACCTCATGCCCAGTTTACAAATGATCCTCCAAAAATGCATCTTTTGCCTTGTGCCCCTGCAGCTATGGGGACAGCCACTTGCACACTCAGAAGACATTTGCCTGCTCAGGAGGTAAGATGAACTGTAACCTAGCTGGGATGTCCATGTGGGTTTGAGTGGCTTTCTTCTGAAGACTGCATTTGTACTTAATGCTTGAAATGTTCTGAAAGACCACATCTCATTTCCCTCCTGGTAAAAGTGACCAGTCCCCATCTCAGTTCAGTGGGAACACTAATGAGGGTCCTGGTTCAGAGGAGCTTGCCATCTGTAAACCAGTTAAGCATATTCTTACCTTTCTTACATCATTAAGGGCATACTCAGCCCCACCAACTTAATGAGGAACATACATCTTTAAAGGTAATCACACACTTAAGTGCTCTGTTGAAAAGGGATTGATTTAAACCTGAGACAACTCTGTAACTCATCCTGTTGACCAAGTACTCATTCAAATTCCTTGCTTAACTAAAAGGCTGGGTTACACCTTCTTGATGTTGCTTTGAGCAGCAGCAATGCAGGGCTGGACTGCTTCTCGCAGAATTGGAGTAGCAAAACAGGGCTGAAAGACACCTAGAGAGGTTCTTGACTGCAAAGGTGCTTGGCCTGTGATCCACAGGCTGCATATTGCTCACTGAGAGAATTAAACCAGTTTGTAACCTGCTCCTTTGTTTCAGGTAGCAACTCGGGAGACTGTTGGCTTCTGGAGTTGATGGGGATTCATCATGACCCCTGATTTCCTTGTGGGCTTCCTGGACTTGCATTCCATGAAGTGCATGGTGCCAGAAGTGAGCTCTTGTGAAGAATATCAGCAAAGTGTAGGCTCCTACCTCTGGAGCAGATCATCTAGCCTGAAGTCTGTATCCTCCTGATTCTCCATCCTCTTCTAGGAAACTGGGAACAGGATTCAAACTGATCAAGCAGCAGAACCTTGACTTGCTTTTCTGAGAGTAAACTGGGATGCTTGGAGGCTTTCCTACATGCATGTAGAGAGAAAGACCCCAGGAAGTGCTGTTCCTGCTATTTGGGCAGCTCAGATCAAGAAAAGACAGGAAAATATGATCCATGCATCCAGAATACTTGAATACTACTCATCTAGCATGCTTCCTTGACAAGATGGGACCACTTGTACCTACATTTTTCCTGACAGTTTTGTGTTTATATACCTTTTTTAGAATCAAGGAATCATTAAGGTTGAAAAAGAACTCCAGGATCATCAAGTCCAACTGTTAACCTAACACTGCCAAGTCACCACTAAACCATGGCCCTAAGTGCTACATCTACACTTTTTATGAATGCTTGCAGGGATGGTGATGCCACCACTTCTCTGGGCAGCCTAGGCCAATGCTTAACCACTCTTTCAGGGAAGAAATTTTTCCTATTATCCAGCCTAAACCTCTCCTGGCACAACTTCAGGTCATTTCCTCTTGTCCTATTGCTTCTTCCTTGGGAGAAGAGACCAACCCCCACCTTGCTCCAGCCTCCTTTCAGGCAGTTGCAGAGAATAAGAAGGTATTCTGTGAGCCTCCTCTTCTCCAGGCTAACCAACCCCAGTTGCCTCAGCTGCTGCTCGCAACACTTGTGCTCTAGAACCTTCACCAGCTTTGTTGCCTTTCTTTGGACATGCTCCAGCACCTTGGTGTCCCTCTTGGAGTGAGGAGCCCAAAACTGAACCCAGGATTTGAGGTGTGGCCTGATGAGTGTCCAGTCCAAGAGGCCAATCCCTGCCCTAGTCCTGCTGCCACACTAGTGCTGATCCAAGCCAGGATGCTGTTGGCCTTCTTGGCCACCTGTGCATGCTGCTGGCTCATCTTCAGCCACAGTCAACCAGCACACCCTGGGCAGATTTCCAGCCACTCTGCCCCAAGCCCAGAACATTCACAAGGTTGTTGTGACCCAGGGGCAGGACCTGACACTCTGTCTTGTTGAACCTTATCCAGTTGGCCTCAGCCATTGATCCAGCCTGTTTAGATCCCTCTGGAATGGGATTTCTGTAATCTTAAAATAAATATTTACTTTTAAAATGTATTTAATGTTTTTTAATACTGTGTCAGAACAAAAGGATGAAGTTTTCCTCCTGTCTATAGAAACTTGCCTGGTGCATTATTGTGTCAAGGGCAATGAACACACTATTACTGTGTATGTTGTAAGGATCACAATGCAGAGGCACATTTGGCCAACAGACTGTGAACCCTCATGGGAAGTGGCACAAGGCTTTTCCAAACCTCAGAATTTTATGTTGAAAATAATTGTCTGGAAGGTAATAGTCCCCCAGAATGGACTAATAGCCTGTCAGGTTTCATGTTTCCTTAAGTCAATTTTGGATTTATGAAATGTTCTGAAATACTCCCATCCAAATTTGGTTCTCCAGGTGTCAGCTCATGAGATGAAGCTTTTCACACCAAGGTTTTACCTGAAGCTGGTTTCTGTTTGCCTCTCTCCTTTGCATAGCTGGAGTGAATCAGGTGAGCAGACTTTTCCTGCAGGAGTTTGTGTTTACTCTGTCAGCAGAAAAATGGTGTAAACTCAAGTTGAGGGTGTTGGTGGTATAAAAGTCCAGCTGCTAAAATACAGATGTTGCAGTGCAAAACTGGATTGATCCAGAATGGTATTTCACTGGCAAGGTTTAACATCCTTCATGCAAAGTGAACCCTCGTAGTAGGGCCTCTTAGACTGGAGGTTTTGTACTTTAATGAGGTAGATATTTAATCAATTTTAGGGTATACTGGTATCTGCATTTTGCATATGTTTCAAATAACAATGAAATTTATCCTCAGATGAAGTAATTGAAGCATAGCCTGATTTCAGAAGGGCTCCCAGGCCTTGCTGCACTGTAATTTGAAGAGATTGGGGATCAATCAAAGTGTTTTAAAATTAAGAGTTTTCTGCAGCTGGGACACTCCCAAGCTGAACTACTTTGGTTTCAGTTTATAGCTCCATTTTTTTTCTTCAAGTCAAATGGTTTATTGTACCCAGGATTTTTTAACTGTCACATCTGAAAATGAAAAGTATCTTTAAAAACCTGATATTCTGTAGAGATCTAAACCCACATTGAGCTGCCTGACCCAAACATACCCTGAGCTTTAATGGCAAGAAGTTTAAACCTTAAATCCAGCTCCATGTTTCACATGAGTTCCTATCCTTGTATGTCAGAATTTGAATGCAATATTCAGCTAAAATACCTTGGAGTTGGCCTTCACTTCACTGCTCTCACGTGACTTACAGCTCTGGCAATTATTTATTGCCTCTAAGCATGATGTTAGCTGTTGTTTAGCAAATAACCCTGATCCTTATGGTGGTCCATAGCACACCCTTTGGTTTATGTCTCTATCTGCAGACTCTGCAGTTCAGATATTGATTTGGTAGGCCAGAAACCTTACCAGATTTTCACAATATTGCTTTACCAATCCTCTTCCTTTTCTACTGAGTGTGTTTTCAAACCTTCTCTGCTCTGAAGTTATTCTCTGAGGTCCAGTTTCTGATAAGTTTTCTTGCAGTAAGTAATGCCATGGTTTTTTGGGAGTTGCCCATAGGTGGAGGAGCTATTCATTCTGGGGATAAAAGCAGCAGATTTTGGCTGTCAAGATCTGATCCAGTACCCACTGAGTACAATGGAATCTCTCATTGCTTAGCAAGGCTTTGTATGTGGTTGAAGAACAGCACAATCAAGTCATCAGGAGTAAGAACTAGGACAAATTGTTGTCTAACTGTAGTTGAACAGTTTGTTTAACTGTATCTCAGAATGATGTAGATTGTTCCTGCCCTGCATTCTGAATTTTGTACTTGCTAATTAACTTAGAATCTTTCTACTAACAAATATGATTGAAGGATGAGTCTTAAATGCATTGTTCTAATATTTGTAGGTGATTTTTAGGAAAGAATTCCAGTAGTCCAATATAGACAAATTCTCCAGTATAAAACATATAAAAGATATTTTCATTATAGCATCTCTGTGGAAACAATAAGCAAAATAAAATGCCAGAAATTTAACATCCTCATCCATGAAGTCTTCAAACAAGTCCCATGCCATATTGTTCAGAGTCCTCTGAACAGTCTTATTGCATAAAGGATGCACACCTACAAAATTCCTTCAAGAAGAGTTTGGTCTAGGATGATGTGTGCACCTTGGAAAGAAATTCTGATATATTTAGATCTTGATTAGAAATAGAAATAAACATCAGGTTCTGCAATGGGACATAGCAGCTGGCAGCTCCTCTGATATTCTGTGCTTATCACTATTTCTTTCTTTCCCTTGTGCTATTATTTCCTTTGTATTTTGTCCTCCCCTGCTGCTTCTGCAGACCATCACTGGGAGCTCACAGCACAGCACATGGAGCAGGTGCAAGCCAGGCTGGTGCTGGGGTGGGTGGATTTGCACCACACTTGTGTTCCTCAAATCATTAAGGCTGGAAAAGACCTCTAAGATCACTGAGACCATACATTAACCTAATCCTGCCAAGTCACCATTAAACACGTCCCTCAAAACCACATCTACACAGCTTTTAAATACCTTCAGGGATGGTGACTCCACCACTTCCCTGGGCAGCCTGGGCCAATGTTTACCCACTCTTTCACTGAAGAAATTTTTCCTAATATCCAGCCTAAACCTCCCCTGGCACAAATTCAGGTTCTTTCCTCTTGTCCTATTGCTTCTTTCTTGGGAGAAGAGACCAAACCCCACCTTGCTCCAGCCTCCTATCATGTAGTTGTAGAGAGTGAGAAGGTCTCCCCTCAGCCTCCTCTTCTCCAGACTAACCAACCCCAGTTGCCTCAGTTGCTGCTCGCAACAATTGTGCTCTAGACCCTGCACCAGTTTCGTTGCTCTTCCCTGGATGCTCTCCAGCACCTCAATGTCCTTCTTGGAGTGAGGGACCCAAAACTGACCCCAGCGTGCTCTTGGCCTTCTTGGCCACCTGGGCACACTGCTGGCTCATCTTCAGCTGCTATCAAACAACATCCCCAGGTCCTTTCCCACTGGGGCAGCTTTCCAGCCACCTGGACCTAGGGGATATTGGTGTATTTAGAGCTGTGGTGGTCCTGCAGCCTCTCTTGTCTGCTCAGAGTAGCCAGATTTTGGGGTTTGAGCCCTTCTGTGCTGCTGGAACAGCATAAAGTGACTAACATAAGAGATGGAACAGGGACTACTGCTCTGAATGCCTTCACTAAACCTGCCAGCTCCTTATGCACTGTTGCCTGTAGTTTAGAAGTACTTGCCATGAGCAAAATTCTCTTTTAGGATACCACTTACAGGGTAAATGACAGTGTAGTTCAGTAGGGAAAACTCCAAACAAAACCACAACCAATTACTTAGCAAAACAACTAATTTGAAAAGTGATTTGAATTGTCCCCTTTTGTGCAGCATTCCTGCAGTTTCCTGGTAAACATGGAAGCAAATTCTGGGCTCCACTCAACTGTAAAAAGGAAAGGGAGAAAGTTTTCCTTGTGTGAAATACCTGACAGCAGCTACCCATCACACAGAGGAGGAAGACAAAGGTTAGGGATGCAGCTTGCTTTAGAACAGAAGATTCTCTGTGCTTTGTCTTTTCTATCAATAAAAGAAAATAGAGTTTTGTGGTTAGAATATGGCTTTAAGTGCATAGATAAGAGCCCAAGTAAATACTAGCACTCCTCCATTCCTGAGGGAAGTTGGTGGCCTGCCCATATAACTTGCTGATAAAGTCCCATCTGTTAAAACAAAGTACTGCAGCACTAGTAATAAATTTCAGGCAAAGACCATGAGAGGTTATTCTTGCTTGACAGTCTTTGCTGAGCTTTATTTTAAAGCAGGAAAAAAAAGTGTTTGAAACTGAACTGAAGATGATAATATTGCCTTTAAGTTAGCTTTATGCTTTTACAGGGCAAAGGACTAATCCTGCTCCACTTTATTTCCCTGGTAAACAGTATGGCATGATAAACTGTGAGGAGAATAAAGTCATAAGGAAAACTCTGCTTCACAAATGACATACATAGAAAAACAGCAGATGTCTGATGAAGTAAAGAACCAACTTATTGCCAAGTCTTTGGAAAACAAAATTAATTTCCTCTCCTCTTTGATAATGCTGATGTAATGTAGTTAATAGGAAGAGCCTGCCATGCTCCTGGAGTTATTAAAGAAGAAATGTTAGCCATGCAGCAGGTCAGAACTGTGGGTTTACTCACCGGGGCCATAAGAGATTTTGTAGATGGGGAGCAAAAAGAAAGATGTTAGTGATGCAGAATGGTGGCTTTGGTCTTATTTGAAGTATGAGAAATGTGGAACAAAAGAAAACTTGTGAATGTCCTCTTAAAGAGTTCAGAATCCTCGTTATTCAGTGCACAGAAGAAAAATCCCTTTGATAGGCAACTTTTTTCTGTTGAGCTCTTACCTCAAGGAAAACAAAGTCTTCTCCTCTAGTAAAATTAAAAATTCAATTACTTGCCCTGTTTTTCCCTGATGATGGGTAAACAAACTGAAGATAAAGGGTGAGTGGCCACTGCCTTGGCTGTTTACTGGCTGGAAAGTAATAGCAACAACAAAAGAAATCGTATTTTTCTTAATTTCCAAGCACTTATTTTTGCTCCTTTGAGCGAAATCGCGTCGTAAAATCGATGTAATGGTCTTATTTGTTTGCGCTATCTTTCTTGGTCACTAGATGTCCCTGCACGCTGTTAGAGCAACTGGCAGGGTGTGGTTCCTGCTAAGGGAAAAAGGGTAGAGCTAAGAGTAAAGCTGGGCATATTCCTTGAGGGTATGGAGGAAGCTGTCCACTTTAAGGATGTTTTGTGAGCTTTGTGTGCACTTCAGTGATGAAGGACTTGGTGTTGGACTGTGCTGTACTTCTAGATACAGAATGAAGATTCGATTTGGCCCTGGAAACTTTGGAGGAGCTAATTACTGGAATGATTGAAGCAGTCAAGTGTGGTTTGGCAGACACAGTCTCCTCCCCAGGGAGAAATGGTACAAGTATATAAAGGTGACACTTATAATTAGAGTTTCATTGCTTACACATGAGGAGAACATCAATATATATACATCAAGGAAAAGGACCTGGGGGTGCTGGTTTGCAATCGCTGAAGATGAGCTAGCAGTGTGGCCAGGTGGCCAAGAAGACCAACAGCATCCTGGCTTGGATCAGCACTAGTGTGGCAGCAGGACTAGGGCAGGGATTGGCCTCCTGGGCTGGGCACTGGTGAGGCCACACCTCAAATCCTGGGGTCAGTTTTGGGCTCCTCACTCCACTAAGGACATTGAGATGCTGGAGAGCATCCAGGGAAGAGCAACGAAACTGGTGCAGGGTCTAGAGCACAAGTGTTGCGAGCAGCAGCTGAGGCAACTGGAGTTGTTCAGTCTGGAGAAGAGGAGGCTGAGGGGAGACCTTCTCACTCTCTACAACTGCCTGAAAGGAGGCTGGAGCAAGGTGGGGGTTGGTCTCTTCTCCCAAGTAAGAAGTGATAGAATAAGAGGAAATTGCTTCAAGTTGCACCAAAGGAGGTTTAGGTTGGACATTAAGGAAATATTGTAATATATTTTTTATATATATATATATATAT